>MJUU01070783.1:0-26460 GCA_002080025.1 Modiolus philippinarum
CCCCCCCCCCCCCACCAACCAAAAATTCCATTTCAATTCACACCTGAGCAGAAAAACTGAATATTTGCAAACAAATATTTGCTGAAGCCATATCGGTTTTTTTGTAATATGGCTGATAGTGAAAAACAGAGCTGATTTGGACCAGCTGGTAGTCATGATGTTTATAAATGGTGGGTTTAAGGTTATACTAATTTTAGCATTCAAGAGGTGGACACACATCACCAATTAATTTCCATATTTGATTTACATGTATATATAGGTTGGTCTTGCATAATATATGACAGTCTGCAAGAAGTCTTTTGTCTGACCTCAATTTCACGGTCCAGTAATCATGTTAAGTTTCCTAGTGTCTATTAATGTAAGGTCAATAATATTTGAAATGCGGGTTTGTCATAGATGAAACATGTCAGCATGCTATCATGCTTTAGGCTTTGACCTTTTTTCTCAGTCTAGTGTACATGTTTGGTTTTTCAATATATATCAGTGGTAGTCACTTTGGGCGATATATAACAGTCTGCTACATTGCTGTTGTCATGATCATTTATCTTAATTTCATAGTCTAGTGAACATGTAAAATATCCTGATTTAGTCAGTTTTAGTTTTCACTTGACCTAGTAGGCGAGACATCTATTTGGGTCCTCACTTGTGTTGAATCTATGTTGTTTTCTAATATATGCATCTTGTTGGATATGTACTGGGGTGGGATATGATCATATAACCTTAACCTCAAGTTGAAGGCTCAATAGCTCAATATATTTTTTTGTCAATTCCATGTCTATACTCTGAAAATCACATGTTTAATTGACACATTAATTTGCAAATCAAGTAAATGTCTGTCTGTCATTTGTTACTTAACCCTGATATTAGTGCCTATGTTTTGCTAGTTACGTTGTGAGTCATACATGTAATTACATTTGTTCTAGTGACTTGGAACACATTTGTCATGTTTGTTTACTAAGTACATAATCCTTTCATTGTGCATTGTTTTATTTTTATTATACATGTATGTTGACAAAAATATACATGTGGAAAAATAAATTGCTTGCGCTTTATGTTTTGTTACAGGACCTGTTTAAGGTCTTTACATTTCACAGAGAGATTTTTGTAAATAAATAAAAAAATATGTTATCATTTTTTCTCTGATGATTATATTTCTCTGAATGAATACTCCCTTTTTTGGTTGAAGCATACAATTTCAAAATTCAAAAAAAAAGAGAATCATTGCAACTCTACTTACGTAAAAAAAACAAATATACATTCAGTATAAAAGGATCACTATTTTTCTTTTGTTTTGGTTTTGTACCAGTACTTGTTTTTATTTTTACCTTGTGTGTGTCATGAAGTGTCTGTTATTCAAGCCAATAGACTGGTTTCTAAGAGTCAATGTGTTATATGTAAGTTTAATGGTTGAAGTTTTTGATACATATGACTTTTTGATACATATGACTAACTTGTTTAATTCTCTATTTAGTTATTGTATTATGTCTTTTTCCACAGTTGATGGAAATAATCTCTTTTTCTGTTTTGTTTCGAAATATCTTTTGCTGATTGGTGGCATTGAATCAAATCCAGGACCTCAGATAAAAAATAGAAAAAATATACGAATAGTTCATAATAATGTTTGTAGTATACTTCCTAAATTAGATCTTATCAATCATGAACTTAAAGACTATGATGTTATATGTATTACCGAATCACATCTTGATTATTCAATTGAAAATGATAGATTAAAACTAGAAGGATTCCATGTCCCAGCACGACTTGACAGAATGGACATGGGGGCGGGGTTATGATGTATATAAAAAGTAAATTTGTATTATAAAATCAGAAATGACTTGAATATAACCGATATTGAATTGTTGTGGATTGAAGTTCGAAATAGTAATAATGACATCTTTTTAGTTGGTGTTTTATATAGACCCCCAAATTCAAACTCACAATTGTGAGATTTATTTGCTGAATCTTTAGACAAAGTTCTTGATTGTAATCTACCTGTTTTTATTGCAGGTGATTATAATTGTGACATGTTGTCTTCTTCTAGTGGTACTTTTAAAAGATTTCTATGTCAACTTAACTTAGAAAATGTAATTTGGGAACCCACAAATTTTACTTCACAAGTCGGTACATGTATTGACTTGTTCGTCACAAATCGAAAAAACTTTGTAAATTCATCAGAAGTTTTACCTCCAATTTGTAGTACACATTCACCAGTATCAATTGAAATAAATTTTAAGACTTTCAAACAGTTAGCATTTAAACGTCAAATAAGGAATTTTAACTCTGCTGATTTTGAGGCCCTTAATACTGAACTTGTAAATACAGATTGGGATAACATGGTCTTTAACACTAGTAACGTCAACGAAGTTTATTCAAATTTCATTAAAGTATTTGATGAATGCTGTTATAGGTTTATTAATACTAAAATTATTACTGTTCGTCCGAATGACAAACCTTTTATGAATAATACCACTCGTAATAAAATCAGACACAGAAACAGGCTATATTACAAAGCTAAACATTCTAATAACCCTTCACATTGGAGAAATTTTAGGGAAGCAAGAAACGAGGTAATAGATTTGGTAAGAAAAGCTAAAGATGATGATAAGAAAAAACTAACGTCACAATTGGTAAATAAAAATAGTCCTCCTGGTAAGTGGTGGCGTATTGTAAAATCTGTCTCTCAGTTTACAAAAAATAGGGAAGCTCCCCCTTTTTTGGATAAAGATGGAAAATTTTACATCCACCCTATAGACAAAGCTGAAGTTTTGAATTCTCATTTTGCAGGTATATCTGTCATAGAAGATGAACCTCAAAATCCAAATTTTGTTGGACCACCTCAGTATCATTTAAATACATTTGAAATTTCTGAGGGGGAGGTTTTAGATCTATTACAATTATTAGATATTACTAAACCTGCTGGTCCAGATGGTATTAGTCCTAGAATATTGAAAGCAGTGGCTGTTTCTGTGTCTAAACCCTTAACTAAACTGTTCAATCTATCACTTAATCAAAAAGTAGTGCCATCACTGTGGAAGGTGGCTCATGTGAACCCAATATTTAAGGGTAAAGGTAGTCCACACTCTCCACAGAACTATTGTCCAATATCTGTTACCAGTGTAGTTTGTAAATTAATGGAGAAAATTCTATTTAAACATCTATTCAATAATATGAAGGAAAGCAATCTTCTCTCTAGATTTCAGTCCGGTTTTCAACCAAATGATTCCACAATTAATCAGCTTGTTGAAATTTACCATACAATTATTAGTAATATGGATAGAGTTAAAGATGTCAGATTTGTCTTCTGTGATATATCTAAGGCATTTGACAAAGTTTGGCATAAAGGTCTTATTCTTAAATTAAAACAATGTGGAATCAATAACCAATTATTATCATAGATAGAAAGTTATTTGTCTGATGGACAACAAAAAGTTGTTACTGACGGTTTTTCTTCTTCATTGAAAGGTATTCATGCAGGTGTTCCGCAAGGGTCTGTTCTTGCTCCTTTCCTATGTTTAGTATATATAAACGATATAGTTGACAATATAAATAACAATATTCCTCTTTTTGCAGACGATACTTCTCTGTTTGTGATTGTTGACAACAACCTTGATGAAGCAGCAATTTCATTAACAAATGATCTTGATATTATTTCTAAATGGTTCAAAACGTGGCTGTTCAGTTTAACTCGGATAAAACCAAAAGTATAGTTTTTACTCGAAAGTCTAGAGTCCATCCTCCAGTTCATTTTGAACTTAATGGTAATATTATTGTTGAAACTGACAATCATTGTCATCTTGGTTTAACATTACAGTCTGCTGGCACATGGAGAATTCATATTGATAACATCTACAAAAACGCTTGTTCTCGTATCATTATTCTGCGTAGCTTAAAGTATTTGCTGGACAGGAAATCGTTAATTTGTCTCTACTTTGCTTTTATTCGACCTATCTTGGAATATAGTGATGTTGTTTGGGACAATTGTTCACAAACTGAATCTGATCTCCTTGAAAGTGTACAAGTTGAGGCAGTTCGAATTATAACTGGGTTAAGACGAAATTCATCTAAACAAAAATTATATAAGGAGCTTGGTTGGGAAACTCTAAGTAACAGAAGAAGGAATCACAAACTTATCTTATTTTTCAAGATATTAAATGGATTAACTCCTTTTTACTTATTTGATATAGTTCAACCTATTTACCAAGAGAAACATCATACAACCTTAGAAATGAAGACACAACTTTTCGTCCTCCTTTTTCTAGAACTACTTCCATTTATAATAGTTTTTTCCCATCTACTGTGAGACTGTGGAATACCTTGCCTTTGAATATTCGAGAGTCCCCGAACCTAAGTATATTTAAATGTAGACTTTTTAAACATTATAATTATTCAGTCTCATTGAAGTATTATAACTTTGGTCGGAGGGTCGAAAATATTTTACATTGTCAACTTCGGAATGAGGCTAGTAACCTTAAAGTTCATCTACATAGTCACTTCCTCTCTGAAAATACAAATTGTCCGAATTGTAGTAATAACTATGAGGACAATTTTCACTTTTTTATGAATTGTCCAAAATTTATTGAACAACGTTTAAATATGTTTCACTCTATTCAACATTTACTTAACAACAACGATATAGAAACAGACATCACTGTGGACTTACTCCTTTATGGTAACAGAACCTATTCTATTGACTTGAATATAATTCCAATTGGTTTTATAACGCCCAATTTCATTGGTTAACGTCATTAAAAACAAAGAAATTATTTTTCGATAAACGCTTCTTGTCGATTACTACGCTCCGAGATAAAATAGTGCAGTAAATGATGACGTCAAATTCAGACACAACTTTGTTTTAAGTGAAGGGAATTGGAATTATAAGAAATAAAAGTAATTTTGGAGGAGTTTATGGATGTGTAAACGCGGCCTTTCACTCACAAACTTTACATAAAGTCCTTCGGACTTTATTTAGTTTGTGAGTGAGTCGGCCGCGTTTACACATCGATAAACTCCTCCAAAATGACTTTTATTCCTATAATAAAAATATTTGAATATGTTCAAAAATACATTAATGACACTCACAGATTTGCTTAAAGTTATTTTTGCTGTGTTTGTTTATTTTGCATGATTTATTTGCTTTTTTGTATGTATAGTTAATTCATTTAGTTCTTTATTATTTTTTTTTCATCTTAAAAAAACAAATCTTGATGTTCTTTAATCATGGTGCCATTGCATGTCTTAAGGTATTTTCCTTTGAATGTGATATTATTATAATTTATGAAGAGAGTACCTTGTGATTCTATTCATGGTTTTAAAAAAAAACTTAATAATTGGGGGTTATTTTGTTGAATATTTTATTACTAGTTTTTTTAATTGATTACTCAATTATTAAAACCCCCAATCTACTCTCAATATTTGATTATCATATTTTGTGATAAATATAAATTACTAAAGATTACCTTATTTTCAAGTAACCCTTTTTTCAAGTACTAACCTAATTTGTGATAAGGTTTTGATTACCTGATTCCTTGATACCTCCATGAGGAGCCTCACAAGTGTTCATCTTTGTAAAATTTCCTGCTTGTATTTATGTTTTTGTTTATATCTAAATTTGTATACCTTTTGCATGTATTATGGGTGAGGGCTTGTATAGGCTTTGCCTGTTGCCCAATCCTTTTCTTTAATGAATAAAATAAGTTTAAAATCAAATTAAATTAATTTCCATTAAGCTCTAGCGAAAGAATTAAGTTATTTCACCAATTTTTATATTTCAGTGGTACCTATCTTAGACCTAAATATGAACGGAATCAAGTGGATTTGTTGTCAAGTAATTTTCTATGTCCATGTCATATTCAGTTTTCTGGTATCCAGGAAATCCAGACGATTAAAAAAGTAATCCACATGTCGACACCAACATATTATTGTTTGTGCATCTTCCAAAAAATTTTACATTTTCTAATACTTCTTATATTTCATTAGGTTGAATATCAACATAAGCCTTTTGCAGTAAGTCCTTCCTCAAAACAGCCTTTACAAAATCCATGTATTCAGTTAACAGTAAACAGTACACCTTTGAATGGTGCGGAGTTGTTGCCTGACTAAAACACTACTTTTGTTGTATCAGTTCAAAAGGTCAGTTGGTGATATGTGTTTGTCCTTTCATTAGCAATTGTTGTTCAGTTCTAGCCGGACACTACCACAACTGAAGGGGATCTTTGGTTTAAACCGGTTGATTTCGATTTCTTTCAAATACCTGTACCAAGTCTGGACACTTGACAATTTGGACTATTTTTCCGATGGTTTTATACTTGGTTTGGGTTTTTTATTTTGTCATGACAATTTGCTATTTTCCCAATTGAGAACAAAACACTGCAGAAATTTTATAGGTTATAATGATTATTTTAAAGTTTTCTCCCCTTAAATTCACACTTGGTCTTTTTTATCTCCTCTATTTACTCTTCCATCGGCCCAAAAATGACACACAAAAACTAGGCAATATATGGCTCAAAAATAAGTGTCAGACGTAAACACCAGTCTCTACTCATCACAACCGCTGTTTGACACCCTCGCATGTAATATTTATTACATTACTAAATATACTTTTTGCTGGATTAAAACTCTGGTATGCAATAAAAATTGGGTAAATGTCAAGGAGACAGCATATCCAGGTTAAAACGACCTAAATTTTTTTTTTTTTTTTTTTTTTTTTGAAAACATAAAGGTTCTTATCGGCCTCATTTCCTACTCACATACGTTGGAAATGTATGTTTACTACGGAAGCGTATTAGGGACATGCATAAAATTTTTTCGCGGCGAGATACTATCTCGCCACGGCGAGTTACTATATCGCCACGGTGAGTTACTATATCGCCACGGCGAGTTACTACCTCGCCGTGGCGAGTTACTATCTCGCCGCGGCGAGTTAACAAAAAAGATTATCTCGCCGCGGCGTGTTACTATCTCGCCACGTCGAGTTAATAAAAAAAACGTTATCTCGCCGCGGCGAGTTAACAAAAAAGATTATCTCGCCGCGGCGAGATACTACCTCGCCACGGCGAGTTACTATCTCGCCACGGCGAGTTGCCAAAAAAGATTTATCTCGCTGCGGCGAGTTACTTTTTTATGCTGCGGTGAATTATTATCTAGAGGCTCACATGAGCCGGTTCGGCTTGCCTGGGTTTAACATCAAATACTTTTCTCGCATAGGGGATCGAGATATCTCGTGATTTTGGGGGTGTGAGATATTTCTATCTTACCCCTTTGAGGGGGGCTGTCTAACTTCAATCGTAAGCACGTGCAAAAATTTCAAGATGTCTGCCATCGCTTCGAATTTTCTTGCGATTTATCCAGTATTTTTTGTTTTCTGATTTAATAAATCTTACTGTTTATCTAAAGGATGAAAATGTGCCTTTGAACCAGCAACTTATTACGAATTATAAGATATGCGATTAATTATTTAAACAACGATTTGAAATTGCGCGCCAATTGTTGAAAACGAAGTTACCATGCAGCTTCAGTAAACATATACCAATTGTGACGTCATATTTTTTGCGGGAACGTTTTTGATATTTTTTGTGGAAGTCAGCGCTGATTATGGATTTGCGAGTAATTTTAGAGCGTTTAGGCGAGAAAAAGTATCAAACCCTCTTGAAAAGGTGAGATAGGCTTATCTCAAACCCTCAGGCTAAAATATCTTTTGTCCATCCCTCGGCAAGCCTCGGGATGGATATGATATCTTAGCCTTCGGGTTTCAGATCAGCCTATCTCACCTTTTCCCTTGGGATAGATACTAAATATCTCAACTGTTTACATATTGACCTCTTCCATAATCCTGACTGCCTCTGTTAACATATGCCAGAGTACTCAAGTCATTGTTTCTCTCGAATGCCCATTTTACATAGGTCTTCTTGTTACAATTATAAGAACATTAAATTTCATTGAATTTAATTTTAATTGAATTAGGATGAAAATCTGACCGTTCTTTTTTTTTCCTAGCAGCAGTATATTAAAATGAAAAACGATTTAACTGACCGATTACAATCTTGAACTTTGCTGCTGTTGTTTATATTTGTTCTTATATTCTGACGTTTTCATATTCATAAATGTATTTAATGTATCACTGTAGAAGTTTGTAAAAGCTTATTTCTAATCCAGTGTTGTAATTTTATAGCAGTAAATATGTTTAAACTAAACTAAACTAAACTAGTTTTCAGGTACGGTGCACCAGTCAACATGGCTTATATTGCCATAAGTAGAACATACGCGGCGAATTCCTGATAAAGAAAAGCTAAATTTTTCCATGCTGATTTGTTTTGTCAAGTTTAAATACTATAAGAATTTAGAGATTAAGTTTTAAAAAAGGGTTTGACATGCTAATTTCCACGGACCATGAAATTCTTAAGCAATCTTGTGTACAAATCTCGGAGTAAATCTAAATAAATTTTTCATTATTTTAAGACATTTTGTCTGATACTTCAACAGAAAACTACAAAAGATGAAGTTTCAATTTGAATAACAAACACGTTTGACATGTCAAGATCTTCTTTGTCTGAGATTTGGAACTGAATCTGAAGATGATAGTTGAATTATTGTCCTTTTAATCGTAAACTAGTCATATATGTTTTAAGGAACGTCTGGACAAATTGGAATCAAACTTGGCCACAATGGTTCTTAGATGGTCCTGTTGAAAATTCGAGCCCACAGGGTCCAATTCAAGATAGCTGCAAATGGGGATCAACAGGTGTTAACTTATGACCTAAAATGCATACGCTGAATGTTTCACTGTTGTCTATCTGCGACACCGCAGATCATCAAGTTGTATGCAATCTGCGCTTGAAGAGCATAAATTTCAACAAAATTATCAATTTTCGTCTGGGTGCAGATTTCTTTTCCGGACGTAGCTTGCTTAGTACGGAGAGCAAGTTGCATATTTTCAAACAATATCTTTACAGAATTTTATATCTTATTCAGGTTACATACATGATACCCTTGATGTCAAGTTATATTTCTTGAGGCAAAGCCGAAGGAAATATCATAAATATCCAGGGTAAGTCACGCTATGTACCCCGTCTTTAACCTGAATTATATTTATTCTCAGATGAACAGCCCGGGGAATGAAATGAATCCCCTAAAAATATTAATTTTTGATCCATAATGCCGTTTTTATGTAATGACGCTGTGAATTCTCATGACCACGTTTGTTCCCTAGCTGTTTTACGAATAAATATTGTTATTCTATAATATATAAATACTAATGGTAAAGTTGCATTGACATTAAAATGAATACAAAAGGATATTCACTCGATAGAAAGGATATTCATTCAATGAAAAGGATATTCACCGCGGGAAACGTCACGTGCGACATATTTTTAGAAAAAGGGAAATCCCGTATTTATATCGTCCAATCACATTGCTATGTAACATTGTCGCGTGACAACGTCATCGGCATCACTAAAAACAGAATTGCTTCATCTAAAGAAAAGATCAGCGAAAATGGTGCAAATATGCAAAGAGGAAGACACTTAAAATACGAAACAAGTCAGCGTAACACTGGTAAAGGCGTTCTCACAATATTTTGGGAAAAAATCTCCCGACGGATGTCGACAACACATAGCGCAGAATCGTCGCACATTACACAGATGCAAGGAGTGAAAAGGAAGAACACAAGCATTCATTTAAAAGACAGAAATCCTCGATTATTTAGGATAAAAAATTTATTCTTTAAATAAAGTCTTTAAAGAACGTTCACTTGTTACATTAAAATGTCAATTCCCTCCCTTCTTCACAATCTCCCACCAATGACGAACAATGGAAAAAAGCCACAAACTCAGTGTCAGCTAGAATCTGTAAATTTCTGACAGTAAAGATAATAATAATGTTATATTTATTGTTTTACTTATCCTCAAAATATTTTTTGAAAAGTATATATTTCATTTATTTTATGCAAATGTTCAAAGCCTCTTTAATCGTTAATTCGACACTCATAGAAAATTTCTAGGGGTATAGTATTATACATAATAAAAAGAATTATTATGTATTTATCGGATAATAGAATAAAACAGTTACTGTCTTTAGTTTCGGTAAATGTGCAGTTCACCTCGCCATGCGGCTCGATGAATATCTGTTTCCCCAAAAGTCAATAACACTGCACATTTACCTCAACAAAAGGCAGTAACTGTATAATATTCAACGAATGACATCCAATCACAAACAGGCTTGCATCTATAAATCGGAATATATTAAATTCGTACTGTAGTTTGCGTTTAGGTTAATGAGGACGCAGATTGGCTTATTATGTGGATACTAATTGATTTCTTTGGTTATATTGGAATTGATTTAATGCACTGGTTTTATGCGGAATAAATGCTGATTGTATAAACTATATAATTTGCGTTATTGTGTATTTTGTTTATTTTAATTTGGCGCCGGTCATTATTGTCCGGAATTACAGTATGCTGTTCAAGCTGATATATAGTGATAAGCAAATACATTATAAATCAAAGAGATTTTTTTTTCCAAATTCAAAGTTATTTTTTCTTCTTTTTACAGAAACATTGTATTATAAAGGACGGGGAGCGCTCGTAAATGCTAACCAAACCTTTTTTTGTGCATTTTATGACTATGTTTTTGTATGTTCTTTTGTCACAACTTGTGTAACTGCTAGCCGTTGAACTGCAAATTAAACAAACTAAAATGTCATACATGTGTATTTTGTTACATGTGCATGACTGTCGTTTTTTTCAAGCATGCTACTCAAAACGATTTCATTTTTTATCACAAAATTTTACAAAAGACAAGGATACAAGGATATTATATTCGATTCCGAATGTTTCTGCCACCAAAAATGTGAACGTACATCAATACCTAAAATTCAAGACTTCGAAAATGGCTTTAAACGAAAACACTGTATATAGACTGCCATGATTTTATGTTACCATTACAGGGAAAGTTACTAAAAATAAACATTCCATTGAGGGGAATTGAGGGGAATTTATCTTCTTTTATTTTTATTTATCATTTTTATTTTTTTTTGTTTTTGGACCATAGGGGTTCATTTAAAAATGAAAATTTCAGAATTATTCATAATGTAATCTGTAGTGCTTCCATTTACAAAATTGTTCTCCAATGATGCAGATTTTACAGACCAACAGTAAAATGCTTAATCTGCAATTTTCGCCTCCAAAAATTTGCAATCTGCTCCCAAAATTTCTAATGCATTATGAGCCCAATACTTGTCATCTGCACTCTAATACTTGCAATTTGTGCCCAACACTTGCTATTTGCGCCTCAATACATTTAATCTGGTATCCGATACTTGAAGATTGTAATCTGCGCCCGGGGCGCATACTGCATAATTATAAAATGGAAGCGCAGACCGCATTAAACTTTTGCAATAAGCGAAGTGTGCCGTTCTCGCAGATTTTCACGTAGTACCTGCCTCATATAATACGCCTTATGTTATCGACTTTGCTTAGCCATATTTACCAGTATATTTACAACCATGAAAATTAAGCTTAGCTTCCATCTAATTTTGTGCTCTTATGTAAATTTGTTTAGAGAGAATAACTTATTTGAATTGGACCAATTTTCAATAAGGCCCTCTCTTAATAACAAACAGAAATAGATATCAGCAAATATAAAGACATCAATAATATATCAATATACAAATAATATACACATTCATTAGCTTAATAGCAAAAACAATAATGTCTATTAGAAATTTAACAGTTTATAAAAAAAATTGAATTCGAAAACAGTTTTCGAGTTGTTGAGATTTCCATACTTTTGGTCCACTAAATGAGAAGATTGTTTTATATATTTCTGTAATTAGTTTTTGGATAAGAACATTTTCTGATGGTGAAAATCTGGTATTGTATGATTCATTATCTTTTGCAGAATCAAGTAGGTTTTAATAATAATAAAAAAATGATAATTATAATAATAAAAGATAAGTATTTGATGTTAAACCTAGGCAAGCGAAACCGGCTATGTGAGCCTCTAGATAATAATTCGCCGTAGCATTAAAAAGTAACTCGCCGTGGCGAGATAATCTCAGTTTAGGGTGACTGTAGTAAATATCTAATTGACAGCTTACTAAAATTACAAAAAAGGGCTGCAAGAATTATTCTAGATGAACACGATTTTACAAAACCGTCTAGCAAACTATTTGAGGAATGTGGAATTATTCCAATAACGAAAAGAATACTTTACCATAAGGCATTATTGGTGTATAAATCAAAAAATAAATTAGCTCCAAAATATTTATCAGATCTACTTGTTTCTGCAAAGGATAATGAATCATACAATACAAGATTTTCATCTTCAGACAATTTCATTGTCCTAAAACCAAATACAGAACTATACAAAAACGAGTTTCTCCTTTGGTGGACCTAAACTGTGGAACTCTCAACCTAATTCAATTAAAAACTCGAAAACTGTTTTTGAATTCAAAAATGCTTACAAATTGCTGAATTTTTTATATTTTTCTATTAACTAATTGATTATGTATATTATTTGTATAGATTGATAGTACACTAGCAGATATGTTTTGATCTTGTTTGGCCATTTTGATCTTATCATGATCTTGACAGGCTTAACACAATTTGTTAAGACAGTGTTAGATTGTAAGTTGGTTTTCAAGATAATTGATTTCAAGGACGATCAAGACGTGTTAAGATGATTCAAGATGAAACAAGATTGACTTGTTCATTGTGTTCAGGAACAATCAAGACGAATTAAGTTTTTTAAGATCAAATAAGATCTTGATTTGATCTTGTTTAATCTTGAAAAACTAAACATGTCTTGTTCGTTCTTGAACGAAGTTATCTTGTTTGATCTTGATAAACCGAACAGGTCTTGATCGTCCTTGAAAGCAATTATCTTGAAATACGACTGAATATCTTACACAGTCTGAACAAAATTGTGTTAAGCTTGTTAAGATCGTGATAAGATCAAAATGGCCAAACAAGATCATAACATATCTGTTAGTGGTAGTGTTTATATTTTCTGGTACAGTGAAACTTGATTTCAGAGGTCACCTTTGGGAAGGAATAAAATTGACCTTTTAAGAGAGGTGGCCTTTTAACTGAAAGTTAATATACATGAAATATACTTCGAAGGGGACTGTAAAAAGGGCTGCTTATTCAAGGTGACCGCTAAGGCAAGTTTGACTGTATCTATATTTATATTTATGTTTTAGCTTATGTTTGTTTTTAGAGAGCCTCATTGAAAATTGGTGCAATCCAAATAAGTCACTCTCTCTAAATAAAGATATTTGTTTATTTATTCATTTATTTATTTATTTAATCTTTTTTGGTAACTTGCCGTGGCGAGATAGTAACTCGCCACGGCGTGATAAACTTTTTTGTTAACTCGCCGCGGGGAGATAACCCTTTTTGTTAACTCGCCACGGCGAGATAATCTTTTTTGTTAACTCGCCGTGGCAAGATAATAACTCGCCGCGGCGAGATAGTAACTCGCCGCGGCGAGATAGTAACTCGCCGTGGCGAGATAGTAACTCGCCGCGGCGAGATAGCCTTTTTTGTTAACTCGCCGCGGCGAGATAATCTTTTTTGTTAACTCGCCGTTGCGAGATAACAACTCGCTGCGGCGAGATAACCTTGTTTAGTTAACTCGCCGCGGCGAGATAGTAACTCGCCGTGGCCAGATAGTAACTCGCCGCGGCGAGATAATCTTTTTTATTAACTCGCCGCGGCGAGATAACTTTTTTTGTTAACTCGTCGCGGCGAGATAATTTTTTTTGTTAACTCTCCGTTGCGAGATAATAACTCGCTGCGGCGAGATAACCTTGTTTAGTTAACTCGCCGCGGCATGATAGTAACTCGCCGTGGCGAGATAACCTTTTTTGTTAACTCGCCGCGGCGAGATAACCCTTTTTGTTAACTCGCCAAGGCGAAATAGTAACTTGCCGCGGCAAGATAATAACTCGCCACGGCGAAATAGTAACTCGCCGCGGCGAGATAATCTTTTTTGTTAACTCGCCGTGGCGAGATAATAACAGCGGCGGCGAGATAGTAACTCGCCGTGGCGAGATAATAACTCGCCCCTGCGAGATAACCTTTTTTGTTAACTCGCCGCGGCGATATAGTAACTCAATGTGGCGAGATGGTATCTCGCCGGGTCGAGATAATTTTTTAAATTTTTTTATGCATGTCCCTTATACGCTTCCGTAGTTTACTAATGGCTTCAAAGTGGGTTATATAACCGTCTTACCGCAGCGGTACATCTTGACTGGTACATTTCACTTTATAACAGAAAGACAATTTAAACTAGATTTGCAATTGCAAGCAATAGCTGATGTCGCCCCTGCCAGCCAATTCGATGCTTCCACATTGTTCGCAGTGTCAAAATCTACCTAGAAATCAATTTTCGTTGAAATCCGACAAAGTTGATATTTTGACGTATTTTGGCGGCTATCGTGGAAATGGCGGCCATTTTGAAAAATTTTTTTGGTAACATGCACTTCTCGTTATGGTGATCTAACTTCATGCCAAGTTTCATTTCCTTACATCAAACCGTTTTCTCAAAATAGTCCGGACAAAAATGTATGGAAGAACAATAATAATAATAACTATTATTAATTGTGTTTGGATGCAAACACAAGAAGTCTCCTAAACGAACTCCCATATCAGAATTCAAAGGCTTAAGATGAGATCCACCGATAATAAATAACCTTCCTGTCAAATTTCTTTAAATTCGGAGCACTTGGGATTTTCCCGCCTTTTTACAGTTTCCATGGCAACGGTCATCATTTTGAAGTCTTAGAGACCGGAACCCAATTGAACACATGTTAGGCAACCTTCTTGTAAAATTTCATCCAGTTCTGAGCACTTTGATTTTCCCGCTTTTTTTTACCGTTTCCGTGGCAACGGTCGCTATTTTAAAGTCTTAGAGACCGGAACCAAATTGTACATATGTTAGGCAACCTTCCTGTAAAATTTCTTCCAATCCTGAGCACTTTGATTTTCCCGCCTTTTTTTCTGTTTCCATGGCAACGGTAACCAATTTGAAGTCTTGGAGACCAGAAGTCAATTCTACAAACGTTTTGCCATGTTCTTGTAAAATATCATCTAAATCTGAGCACTTTGAATTTTCCCGCCTTTTTCACCATTTTCATGGCACCGGCCACCATTTTGAGTTCTTGGACACCAGAAGTCAATTCTATTCATGTTAGGCAACCTACTTGTAAAATTTCATTTAAATCTGAGCACTTTGATTTTCCCAACTTTTTACCATTGCCATGGCACCGGTCGCCATTTCGAAGTCTTGGAGACCAGGAGTCAATTCTATTCATGTTAGGCAACCTACCTGTAAAATTTCATCCAATTCTGAGCACTTTGATTTTCCCGCCTTATTTTACCATTTCCATGGCACCAGTCGCCATTTTAAAGTCTTGGAGACCAGAAGTCAGTTCTACACTTGTTAGGCAACCTTCCTGTAAAATTTAGTCAAATTCTTAGCACTTTGATTTTCCAACCTTTTTACCATTTTCATGGCACAGGTCACCATTTTGAAGTATTGGAGACCAGAAGTTAATTCTACACATGTTAGGCAACCTCCCTATAAAATTTCATCAAATTCTGGGCACTTTGATTTTCCCGCCTTTTTTACCATTTCCATGGCACCAGTCGCCATATTGAAGTCTTGGAGACCAGAAGTTAGTTCTACTCATGTTAGGCAGCCTTCCTGTAAAATTTCATCCAATTCTGAGCACTTTGATTTTCCCGCCTTTTTTTACCATTTCCATGGCACCAGTCAGCATTTTGAAGTCTTGGAGACCAGAAGTCAGTTCTACACATGTAAGGCAACCTTCCTGTAAAATTTCGTCAAATTCTGAGCACTTTGATTTTCCCGCCTTTTTTACCATTTCCTGGCACCGATCGCCAATTTGAAAATTCCAAGACTGAAATGCACATCTTGGGATGGGATGCCATCATCCTGTGAAGTTTGGTTAAGATTTTATCAGTGGTGTCCGAGAAAACTGATGGACAAAGTTGAGACGGAAAACGGAAGAAAACGAATAAAAACTAGATTTGCAATTGCAAGCAATAGCTGATGTCGCGCCTGGCAGCCAGTTCGATGATTCCATGTTGTTTACAGCGTCAAAATCTACCTAGAAATCAATTTTCGTTGAAATCGGTCAAAGTTGACGTATTTCGGCAGCCATCTTGGAAATGTCGGCCATTTTGATTTTTTTTTTTTTTGCATGCCCATCTTCTTATGGTGATTCAACTTTTTGCAAAATATGAAAGAATTCTGTAAAGGCATCTTGGAGATTTTATGATTTTCATGGAAATTTGACAAAATTAAAACATTGACGTAACTTGGCAGCCATCTTGAAAATGGCTGCCATTTTGAATTTTTTTTTTTTGGTGGGGACACAACTTCATAAGGTGATCCAACTTTGTACCAAATATGAATGAATTCTGTCCAGGCATCTCTGAGAACGAAGCCGTACAAAAATCATTGGAAGAAAGAAAGCGTAATAATAATAATAATAATAATAGAGAAACAGACAAAAAACAATATGTCGTCCCGACTACGTCTGGGGCGACATAATAATAAAAAAAAGAAACACATCAAAAACGATAAGTCTCCCCAAACTTCGTTTGGGAGACACAATAATAATAACAAAGAATAATAAGAAGAAGAAAAAGAAGAAACATAACAATAACAATATGTCACCCCGACTACGTCTGGGGCGACATAATAAAATAAAGGATACATGTACATGTACGTGGAACAAGAACTTTAATGGGTGTAATCCTTGACGCTTTCCCATATTTAAATTAATAAAAACATCAAATTTAACTGTAATATCCGGTTTTCAAAAGCTGTTAAATCATGGACAATTGCATAAAATAATTTGGAGAAAATTTTATAAAATCATACTGCAACAGGACAGTTTATAGGTACATGTATTCATAGTGACAATTGATTTTTTACTGGACCTGTTTCAGGCTTCACACCTATAGTTACCGTCCATAATTAACTGCCAGATTTTAATATCAATCTCTATAAGCATCAAAGAAACCTGGAAATATTTTTTTTTTCACTTTTGATGAAATTCACTGAAAACATTTATTTTACTCTATAGTAAAGAAAAAAATCATCAAAACTTTCGTTGCATGGTAACCTTCCAACATTTCCATTCGAAAAATGCATTTATTTACTTTTATACAAAGTGTTATACATATATTATAATAAAATATTTTTGTATACATTAATTAATGTAGAACCGTGTCTTCAACAATTTGTTGGGCTCTAAATTTCAATACAGAAGGTAATTTAATGTAGTATATACTATCGGTAATGTACACCCAGTTTCAACAAAAATAACAAAAATCTGTCATTTTTGTCCCCTTTAAAGCAGCTAGAAGAAAGCAAGCAATTTTTCACAGCAAAAACATTAGAATTTCTTGAAAGTTTATATCGATTCCTGTTCCAGGAGAAAAAAATGCTGCGGTTATATTTTTTGCTGAGCTGCAAATGAGTTATACTCTGTTACTGGTTTGAAACTTGGACACATTGTTTGGTACCAAAAAGTGAAAGAAGCCTGTCGATTTGGAGAGTCAAAAGGTCAAGATCACAGTGACAGAAAATAGATAGAAAATTTCAGAAATAAATGGTTTTCGCACGAAAATCAACATAAGATACATCCAGTTCAGATAAAACTTGGATGAATCAATGGATACTGGGGGGAAAAAGAAAAGTAGGTCAAAGGTCAAGGTCAAAGTTACCAAAAAGCAAATTGAAAAGTTCAGAAAACCCTGGGCAATAACTCTACTATAAGTTTACATATTGTTGGATAACATGATGAAAAGAACCCCTATAGACTTTTTAGAAAGAAGGTCAATTGAAACTTTCAGAAAAAAATGATTTCTAAACAATAATTCAAAATCAAGGCAAAACTCCAAATAACCAAAACTAGATTAAAAAAATTAAAAGACGTGGTTGCAGAAAAATCACTTTAATTAAAATTTTGATATACTGTTTAGTACCAGAAAGTGAAGAACGATACAGATTTTAGAAAAGTTGGTCTAAGGTCACGGTCAAAGTGACACGTATAGATTGAAATTTGCAGAAAACATTGGTTTCTGGACACAAAATCAAAACCTCTAAATTCAATTAAAATGAAAATTGAAAATATTATTTAAAACCAAGAGGACATAACCTTATGTATTGTGGAGAAAGAAGCTCAAAGGTCAAGGTAACAGTGACAGAAATTATGAATTTTTGGATGATCACTAAAAAGTTCATATTAGATTCAAATAAAACTTTTATATATTAATGGCTACAAGGAAAACGGACAACTATTGGATGTAGGAAAAACAGGTAAAATGACAGTCAAAGTGACCGTACAATCAAAAGTAACTATTCAAGGTCAATATTCAAATGGCACTAAGGTGCACAAACCGAGCTGCAACTTTTTTTTGTGAGCATGTTTCATTGGAATTAAATGTGAACTTTATTTTCATCCCTAGTTCATATCTAAAATTCTAACAATTCATTTTGGTCAAATTTCAAGTTTCTTCGTTTCTGTCAAATGTCATTGTAGAAATTACCGTGACCTCTACTTTGATTACATTACATTTTTAATGAATACGGTTTTTTAATATCTGGAAGCCAAGAAAATACTCAAGTTTCTTGGAATCAGATGTTAATTGTTTTATCTAAACTCGAGAAACATATTTCTGTAAGTTTTTTCTTTTCATTGTTCCGTCACTTTGACTTTTAATTTTGCCTTTTTTCGAAATAATTAAAAAAGAGCTACTAGGTAAACTGCAGTGCTACCAGTCACAAATGCATTTATAAAGACAGAATTATAACTTTTCCATATAACACTTTCAATGGCCATTTTAATGAAGTTTGATTCATGGGCATGCAGATGTCATGTTACCGATCGTTAGAAATATATGTTGAAGTGGATATGAACATAATGCAAACTTCTACAAAGGGCGAGTTTTTATAGTTTTTCTCCCTTAAAGTTATATCAAAATTAGACACATGTTCAATGATTAAAAAATTGGCACTATTATTATTTTTTCATAGTAACATGATATTTCTAAAGGAAAGCAGCCCAAATTTCTTTGAATGAGGAGATTATACTTCATTCCGTAATTTTTTGTCAATTGTAAACAAACAATATCGATAATACAACATCCAATATAACAAAAACAATTTTAGATTTACTGGTAAAACTGTTCCTTACAGATTGATACAAGTACGTAAAAATATCCCCTTTGGATCACAAAAATATAATAAGAGGGAAGAACTGATCTCATAAGAAAGCAAAAGATGTAAACACTTACCAGTCATAAAAAAAGAAAAATAAATGTAATGTCGAAATTAAGCGAAAATGGTAAAACTGACTATTATAATAAATCATTCTTAAAAAATACAATGAAACTGTTAATAGTAAAATTGGTCCGAAATGATAAAAGATGTGAACGGAAAAACCTTTGTAAAGATATTCCTTTTTTTAAAGCAAATAACAAACTAATAGATAATTACCAAAAATATCGGAATACTTTTAACGATTATTTCAGGGAACAATCTTACATTGATGATTTTTCAGCTACACTTCCTGATATTGTATCATACATGTCAAATCTATAAATTACTTACCAATAAGGCTGGTTCTCTTCTCTCGATTGTCACGTTACCTAGACAAAGACCGGTGATATGTTGTTCTACGTTTCTTTTGATTTATATGTCACCCCAGACATGTTGTTATTCCACATTTCTTCAGATTATTAAGGTATTTCACTACATGTGAAAGACCTTATTGTAATTCTTCGGATTGTTATTATGTCGCCCCAGACGTAGTCGGGACGACATATTGTTTTGAGTCCGTTTCTTTGTTATTATTATTATGTCGCTGAGACGTAGTCGGGACGACATAATGTTTTTTTGTCCGTTTCTCTATTACAGATGAACCTCGATGAGTCGAGACCATACATAATTGTTCGAGTTATCCGAGGTTCGAGACATCCGAGTTTGAGATTTCTATATGCTTTCTTGTTACAACACAGATTGGCAGTCATCCCGTTCGATATGTATTACCAGGTTGATGACCACATACAGATACCTTACTGTATACAAAAATAGATACTCTACAATAAAACATTCATAAACTTTTGTTTTAGATATTCGCAAACATACTAGATATTATTATGCAATTTGATCTCAACTTCGACACATTAGGATTTTCGAGTTATCCGAAAATTCGAATAATCCGAGTCCGAGTTAACAGAGGTAAAAATACATTGATAAAAGGGGAATTTTACCGGGACCGACCATTCACTTCGACACATCCGAGATTTCGAGACAACCGAGTTCGGCATAATGAGGTTCGACTGTATTATTATTCCGCTTTCTTTCTTCCAATGATTTTTGTCCGTGCTCAGAGATGCCTCGACAGAATTCATTCATATTTGGTACAAAGTTGGACCACCTTGTGAAGTTGTGTCGCCACCGGCCAAAATTTTCAAAATGGCCGCCATTTCCAAGCCGGCTGACATGTTACGTCAACATTTCAACTTTGTCCGATTTCAATGAAAATTGACTTCAAGGTAGATTTTGACGCTGCGAACAAGATGGAATCATCGAATTGGCTGCCAGGGGCGACATCAGCTATTGCTTGCAATTGCAAATCTAGTTATTATTACGCTTTCTTTCTTTCTTTCACCTCTTTTTGTCCGGATTATATCTCAATGATGCCTGGACAGAAATAATTCATACTTGGTACAAAGTTGGAACACTATCTGGAGGGGTGCATGCAAGTAAATTGTTTTTTTCAAAGTGGCCGCCATTTTCAAGATGGCTACCAAAAAACGAAAACTCCGAAATTCGTCCAATTTTAACAAAAATTGAATTTTTCTCAACCATGCTTCAATGGAATTCATTTTATTTGGTACAAAGTTGGATCACCATCTGGAGGAGGGTATGCAAGGAATTTTTTTTTCAACATGGCCGCCTTTTCCAAGATGGCCGCTGAAATACGTAAAAATTTCGACTTTGTCCGATTTCAACAAAATTTGATTTAAAAATAGATTTTGATGCTGCGAACAAGCTGAAATCGTAGACTTGGCTGTCAGGGGCGACATCAGCTATTGCTTGCAATTGCAAATCTAGTTTTTTTATTCTTTTTCTTCCGCTGCAACCGATATAAAAAACTACGCGATATATCATTTCGACTTTTGGTGTGATGAATCGACATAACTGCGGGACTTAAATTTATGGAAGCATATTGATCTATTTTAGTAACGGAGTTATCTCCCCGATCATTGGTTATCTTGTGTGCAGATCTCCCCCGAAACCATAACCAATATCAAAATTGTGAAAAGGGGTGTTGCATTCATTTGTCATGCAACAAATTTTGGGTCGCAACCCCGTTTACGCGTTTTTGATCCCTAATTATACAAATTTTTCAAAGTTATCGGATTTTCACCAAATTTGGTTTATAGGTAGCTTTCATGGTCCTAATTACAAATCTGGGGTCAAAAAATATTTTTCGTCTGCCATTTTCAATATGGCTACCATTCGTATTTGATTTCTGTATATCTCGAAAATGATATTTTCTTTGAGAAAACATTATATTGAAAAAAATACTCCTTTCATTGAGATCTTCGTTTGATTCAATAGAACGAAAAATCTGCGATTCACCGTTTTTGAGTTATAGCCCTTGACGCGTTTCGGTAAATCGGTTTATTGCGAATAACTTTGAACCCGTTACAGACAGTATTGTCAAGTTACTAATCAAATTGATCAGTAGGAAGAGACCTTCAATTTGAGTCCAAAGTCAAAGGTCAAGGTCATAGCCAAATTTTGGTCTTTTTTAAGTAAAATCTCCAAAACGATAAGAGATAGATGTTTAAATAAATTTGAGAAAATGTTTATACCATTGAGATCTACATATAATTCATTGGGTCCAACACTTTTGTACCTATGGCCCGAAAACCATTTCTCGAGGTCCGATTTTAGGTTTTTTGCTTTTATCTCAAAAACCATCCATAATATAAAGAAACTATATAAAGAAAAATGTTCAGTATAATATGGTCAACAAAATGAGGTCAAGGTAAAAGGTTAAAGGTCCCTAACAACAACATTATTTGTCATGAAAGTCCCTAGCAACCGTTTACACAAATTATTATAATGTTGCAAAAAGGAAATAAATGACATTGCAAACCGGAAGTGACTATTATGTCCTTAGCAACAAGCTTATTTTCGAAAAAGTCCTTAATAACCACTAAGCAAAAGCCTAAATAAGTTTACATTTTTTGTTAACATCATACTTTTTGACCGAAATAGATAACAAAATCAATTTCTTACATGAAATCATAGAGAACTAATGAAAGACCTTGCAATTGTTCCCTGAACAATTGACCTCTTAATTCTTTTTCTTTCTTTTTCTTCTTTTTCCAATGATTTCTGTCCGCGCGATTATTTTGTAATGTCTGCATGAAATGATTTCAAACTTTTCAAAAAGTTAAACCGTTATATGAAGTTATATTTTGTGCGTTTAAAATAAAAAAAAAATGCCCGTCTTTTCCAAGATGGCCACCAGTTTACACATATCAGAGGATTCTATAACTCAGTAACTATATTGCATAATTTGTTTATATTTTGTACTTATTATCAGTTAGATAAGAGAAAGTGATTTATGCAAAGAAGAAAAAAAGATCAAAATGGCCGCATTTTCAAAAATGGCTACCAAATTACGTAAGAAATTTCAACACTGTCCGATTTCAACTTCATCCGATTTCAACGAAATTTGATTTATTAGAAAATTTTGAGTCTGCAAATAAGATGGATGCATTGGATTGGTTGAATGTGGTGACATCCACTATTGCTTGCGCTTAAAAATATAGTTATTTTTCTTATTATTGCTATTCTAATAATGTTTGTCCGAGCGATAATTTTTAAATGGCCGATTCCAACGATTTCGAACTTTGCACAAAGTTGATCCACCATCAGAAATAATATGCTGTATGTTAAAAATTTTCAAAATTGCCGCCAGTTTCAAGATGCCTGTAATTTTACGTAAAAAATGGGATTTTATTTCTCAGGAAATGCAATAAAGAATTTGTTCATATTGTGTATAAAGTTCAAAAAACGAGTGAAAGGAATTCATGTGAAAAATAATTTTGAAAATGGACACATTTCCAAGCTTGCCAAAAAAATACGTCAAAATTTCAACTTCGATTTCGACGAAAATTTCTTTTTTGGTGATTTTGTGACTGCGAAAAGGGTTGAATCGTCGAATAGGTCATCTTTGTGACATCGGCTATTGCTTGCCATAGCAAATCTAGTTATGATTATACGGATTTTCCTTATTATTGCATTAATTTTTGTCGGAGTGATTATTTTGAAATGGCGGAATCAAATGATTTCAAACTTTGCACATCAACATCTTAATTACAAACAGTGTTTTTAGAAATTTGAAAATGGCGATTGCCGCCATTTTAAGTTACAAATAAGGATTCAACATCTCAGGAACTGTATTGTATAATTCGTTCATATTTTGTGTAATTGTTCAAGAAGGAGAGAAAACGGTATTAACATAAAAAAATAAAAAAGACCGCTGTTTCCAAGATAGCCACCTAAATACGTATAAATTTCAACTCTGTCCGATTTAAGCAAAAACTGATTACTAAGTAGATTGAGTTGAAATGAACATACTTTTTTCAGGCTGCATTGTTAAAAAAGATTGATTATTTTACGATTTACGTGACTGAGGCAACAGTTGCTGTATAATGTCGATATTATTGAAAAAGATATAATTCATTCTTTTCAATATATGTATTAAGTAACGTACATAGATGAAAAGAAATGATAATTGATTTAAATTATCTTATGCATCGACATCAATAATTCAATCTTTACGTGTAAATTTTTGTTTACAAAAGATAAAGTGTTATCAAGGAAGTATAAAAACTGAAACTGTAAATTCAGAGTGATCTTTTTTTTTTGAGTTTGTGTTTAATGTTAAGATAGATAGACACTGTTGAGCTGCGCAATTCACTCGCACATTTGAAAAATTAAAATAATTAATGAAGGGATATGGAGTAACTGTACATCAAACAAAGTATCTACAAATACTTGGAAAAACAGCTCTGTTGTTCATCATCTTGAAGTCACAATGAGCTAGGCCTTCGACAATGAGCTTTGCTCATACCTCACAGTAAGTTTAGTTAAGATGGCTCTCGTATCCAAGAGTCGTTTTAGACGTCCTGTTTGATTTGACTTATGTGAATCGTCATATTTCGTCAACTTTGCAGCCAATAACCTCTCTTTTCCAAAAAACAATGTTGATTCCTGGAACCCGTTAAAAGTACGAAGTGGCTATTTTTCCGGCTACCCGGAAGAATAGACAAAAAGGTCTATTTTTCCGGTAGTTGATAGTGATAAAATTTTTCATAATTTGGAACATTTGAATAAATAACATATAATATAAGCTGTCTATAAGCAATTTCTGTGAAATAAAAGTTAGTTTTAACTATTGTAAAGCCGTTAGATATTGATAAATGCGCAAATTACTTGTTGTAGTATGTATCATTTCGAAAACTGAATTCGAAAACAGTTTTCGAGTTGTTGAGATTTCCATACTTTTGGTCCACTAAATGAGAAGATTGTTTTATATATTTCTGTAATTAGTTTTTGGATAAGAACATTTTCTGATGGTGAAAATCTGGTATTGTATGATTCATTATCTTTTGCAGAACCAAGTAGGTTTTATTAATAATAATAATGATAATTATAATAATAAAAGATAAGTATTTGATGTTAAACCTAGGCAAGCCAAACCGGCTATGTGAGCCTCTAGATAATAATTCGCTGTAGCATTACATAACATAATTAATTGCTAGCTTTTAAGAGTCAATCTCTGTAAGCATCAAAAAACCTGGAAATAATTTTTTCTCACTTTTGATGAAATTCACTGAAAACATTTAGTTTACTCTATAGTAAAGAAAAAAAATCATCAAAACTTTCGTTGCCATGGTAACCTTCCAAAAGTTCCATTCGAAAAATGCATTTATTTACTTTTATACAAAGTATTAATTACATTTTATGTGAAAAGTTATACAGATATTATGATAAAACATTTTTGTATACATTAATTAATGTAGAACCGTGTCTTCAACAATTTATTGGGCTCTAAATTTCAATACAGAAGGTAATTCTATCGGTATTGTACGCCCAGTTTCAACAAAAATAACAAAAATCTGTCATTTTTGTGCCTTTTAAAGCAGCTAGAAGAAAAGCAAGCAATTTTTCAAAGCAAAAACATTAATTTAGAATTTCTTGAAAGTTTATATCGATAGCTGTTCCAGGAGAAAAAAATGCTGAGGTTATATTTTTGCTGAGCTGCAAATAAGTTTTACTCGGTTACTGGTTTGAAACTTGGAAACATTGTTTGGTACCAAAAAGTGAAAGAAGCCTGTCGATTTGGAGAGTCAAAGGTCAAGATCACAGTGACAGAAAATAGATAGAAAATTTCAGAAATAAATGGTTTTGCACGAAAATTATCATAATATACATCCAGTTCAGATAAAACTTGGATGAATTAATGGATACTGGAGGGAAAAAGAAAAGTAGGTCAAAGGTCAAGGTCAAAGTTACCAAAAAGCAAATTGAAAAGTTCAGAAAAAATTAGACCCTGGGCAATAACTCTACTACAAGTTTACATATTGTTGGATAACAGGATGAAAAGAACCCCTATAGACTTTTTAGAAAGAAGGTCAATTGAAACTTTCAGAAAAAAATGATTTCTAAACAATAATTCAAAATCAAGGCAAAACTCCAAATAACCAAAACTAGATTAAAAAAATTAAAAGACGTGGTTGCAGAAAAATCAGTTCAATTAAAATTTTGATATACTGTTGAGTACCAGAAAGTGGAGAACGATACAGATTTTAGAGAAAGTTGGTCATGGTCAAAGTGACCCGTATAGATTAAAATTTGCAGAAATCATTGGTTTCTGGACACAAAATCAAAACCTCTAAATTCAATTAAAATGAAAATTGAAAATATTGTTTAAAACCAAGAGGACAAGAACCTTATATATTGTGGAGAAAGTAGCTCAAAGGTCAAGGTAACAGTGACAGAAATTATGAGTTTTTGGATGATCACTAATTATAACTTTATATTAGATTCAAATAAAACTTTTATATATTAATGGCTACAAGGAAAATGGACAACTATTGGATGTAGGAAAAAACAGGAAAAATGCCAGTCAAAGTGACCGTACAATCAAAAGTAACAATTCAAGGTCTATATTCAAATGGCACTAGGGTGCACAAACCGAGCTGCAACTTTTTTTTTGTGACCATGTTTCATTGGAATTAAATGTGAACTTTATTTTCATCCCTAGTTCATATCTAAAATTCTAACAATTCATTTTGGTCAAATTTCAAGTTTCTTCGTTTTTGTCAAATGTCA
>MJUU01070783.1:27858-47282 GCA_002080025.1 Modiolus philippinarum
CACCTCTTTTTGTCCGGATTATATCTCAATGATGCCTGGACAGAAATAATTCATACTTGGTACAAAGTTGGAACACTATCTGGAGGGGTGCATGCAAGTAATTTTTTTTTTTCAAAGTGGCCGCCATTTTCAAGATGGCTACCAAAATACGAAAAATCCGAAATTCGTCCAATTTTAACAAAAATTGAAATTTTCTCATCCATGCTTCAATGGAATTCATTCATATTTGGTACAAAGTTGGATCACTATCTAGAGGAGGGTATGCAAGGAATTTTTTTTTTACATGACCACCTTTTCCAAGATGGCCGCTGAAATACGTAAAATTTTCAACTTTGTCCGATTTCAACAAAATTTGATTTAAAAATAGATTTTGATGCTGCGAACAAGCTGGAATCGTAGAATTGGCTGTCAGGGGCGACATCAGCTATTGCTTGCAATTGCAAATCTAGTTCTTTTATTATCTTTCTTCCGCCGCAACCGATATAAAAATCTACGCGATATATCATTTCGACTTTTGGTGTGATGAATGGACATAATTGCGGGACTTAAAAATTTACGCAAGCATATTGATCTATTTTAGTAACGGAGTTATCTCCCCGATCACTGGTTATCTTGTGTGCAGATCTCCCCCGAAACCATAACCAATATCAAAATTGTGAATAGGGGTGTTGCATTCATTTGTCATGCAAAACATTTGGGGTCGCAACCCCGTTTACGCGTTTTTGATCCCTAAATTATACAAATTTTTCAAAGTTATCGGATTTTCACCAAATTTGGTTCATAGGTAGCTTTCATGGTCCCAATTACAAATCTGGGGTCAAAAAATATTTTTCGTCTGCCATTTTCAATATGGCCACCATTTGTCTTTGTTCTCTGTATATCTCAAAAATGATATTTTCTTTGAGAAAATATTATATTGAAAAAATACTCCTTTCATTGAGATCTTCGTTTGATTCAATACAACGAAAAATGTGCGATTCACCGTTTTTGAGTTATAGCCCTTGATGCGTTTCGATAAATCGGTTTATTGCGAATAACTTTCAACCCGTTACAGATAATATTGTCAAATTGATCAGTTAGAAGAGACCTTCAATTTGAGCCCAAAGTCAAAGGTCAAGGTCATAGCCAAATTTTGGTCTTTTTTAAGTAAAATCTCCAAAACGATAAGAGATAGATGTTTAAATAAATTTGAGAAGATGTTAATACCATTGAGATCTACATATAATTCATTGGGTCCAACACCTTTGTACCTATGGCCCTAAAACCATTTCTCGAGGTCCGATTTTAGGGTTTTTTGCTTTTATCTCAAAAACCATCCATAATATAAAGAAACTATATAAAGAAAAATGTTCAGTATAATATGGTCAACAAAATGAGGTCAAGGTAAAAGGTTAAAGGTCCCTGACAACAACATTATTTGTCATGAAAGTCCCTAGCAACCGTTTACACAAATTATTATAATGTTGTAAAAGGGAAATAAATGACATTGCCAACCGGAAGTGACTATAATGTCCTTAGCAACAAGCTAATTTTCGAAAAAGTCCTTAGCAACCACTAAGCAAAAGCCTAAATAAGTTTACAACTTTTGTTAACATCATACTTTTTGACCAAAATAGATAACAAAATCAATTTCTTACATGAAATCATAGAGAGAACTAATGAAAGACCTTGCAATTGTTCCCTGAACAATTGACCTCTTAATTCTTTTTTTTTTCTTTTTCTTTTTTTTTCCAATGATTTCTGTCCGCGCGATTATTTTGTAATGTCTGCACGAAATGATTTCAAACTTTGCAAAAAGTTAAACCGTAATATGAAGTTATATTTTGTGCGTTTAAAATAAAAAAAAATGCCCGCCTTTTCCAAGATGGCCACCAGTTTACACATATCAGAAGATTCAATATCTTAGTAACTATATTGAATAATTTATTTATATTTTGTACTAATTATCAGTAAGATAAGAGAAAGTGATTTATGCAAAGAAGGAAAAAAAATCAAAATGGCCACATTTTCAAAAATGGCTACCAAATTACGTAAGAAATTTCAACACTGTCCGATTTCAACTTCATCCGATTTCAACGAAATTTGATTTATTAGAAAATTTTGAGTCTGCAAATAAGATGGATGCATTGGATTGGTTGTCTGTGGTGACATCCACTATTGCTTGCGCTTACAAATATAGTTATTTTTCTTATTATTGCTATTCTAATAATGTTTGTCCGAGCGATAATTTTTAAATGGCCGATTCCAACGATTTCGAACTTTGCACAAAGTTGATCCACCATCAGAAATAATATGCTGTATGTTAAAAATTTTCAAAATTGCCGCCAGTTTCAAGATGCCTGTAATTTTACGTTAAAAAATTGGGATTTTATTTCTCAGGAAATGCATTAAAGAATTTGTTCATATTGTGTATAAAGTTCAAAAAACGAGTGGAAGGAATTCATGTGAAAAAGAATTTTCAAAATGGACACATTTCCAAGCTTGCCATAAAAATACGTCAAAATTTCAACTTCGATTTCGACGAAAATTTCTTTTTTGGTGATTTTGTGACTGCGAAAAGGGTTGAATCGTCGAATGGTCGTCTTTTTGACATCGGCTATTGCTTGCAATTGCAAATCTAGTTATAATTATACGGATTTTCCTTCTAATTGCATTAATTTTTGTCGGAGTGATTATTTTGAAATGGCGGAATCAAATGTTTTCAAACTTTGCACATCAACATCTTAATTACAAACAGTGTTTTAAGAATTTTGAAAATGGCGATTGCCGCCATTTTAAGTTACAAATAAGGATTCAACATCCCAGGAACTGTATTGTATAATTTGTTCATATTTTGTGAAATTGTTCAAGAAGGAGAGAAAACGGTATTAACATAAAAAAATCAAAAAGACCGCTGTTTCCAAGATAGCCACCTAAATACGTATAAATTTCAACTTTGTCCGATTTAAGCGAAAATTGATTACTAAGTAGATTGAGTTGAAATGAAAATTCCCTTTTCAGGCTGCGGCTGCATTGTTAAAAAAAATGATTATTTTACGATATACGTGACTGAGGCAACAGTTGCTGTATAATGTGGAGATTATTAAAAAAAGATATAATTCATTCTTTTCAATATATGTATTAAGTAACTTACATAGATGAAAAGAAATGATAATTGATTTAAATTTTCTTATGCATCGACATCAATTATTCAATCTTTACGTGTAAATTTTTGTTAACAAAAGAAAAGGTGTTATCAAGGAAGTTTAAAAACTGAAACTGTAAATTCAGAGTGATCTTTTTTTGAGTTTGTGTTTAATGTTAAGATAGATAGACACTGTTGTGCTGCGCAATTCACTCGCACATTTGAAAAATTAAAATAACTAATGAAGGGATATGGAGTAACTGTACATGAAACATAGTATCTACAAATACTTGGCAAAACAGCTATGTTGTTCTTCATCTTGAAGTCACTATGAGCTAGGCCTTCGACAATGAGCTTTGCTCATACCTCACAGTAAGTTTAGTTAAGATGGCTCCCGTATCCTAAGCGACATCTCGCGAGAAGTAACGAGAATACGTAACCAATCTCATTCTTCGAGCTGCATTCGACGAGGACAGATCGTTGTCTGTCCTATTCTCTTTTTTACACACGTGGAAGGATTTTTAGGGTGTACTCGATTTGTGTTATAGTAAGTTTCTTATTTTACTTTAATAGTTTATCAAAGGAATTTATAACGCGAGGAGCGTTATATATTTGTTGTATTGTTTCAAACCGAGGAGGTTTGAAGATTGTTGTAAACCGAGGAGGTTTAAGAATATAATTTTTAAATTTAATTTGTTATGCCCGAGGAGGGTGTTATTTCTATAGCAATGCGAGGAGCATTGTTTTGCTTAGAACTGTTTGATTGGTTTAATATCAGAAGTTTTTGAGAGTTATTTTACTAATTTGTGCTGAAGTTGCACGTTAGAAAAATTTGATTTAAGTGTAAATGCTAAATGCTTTCTATTTTGATGAATTGTGGGATACTTATATTGCAAAAGGGTTTTCATCAGGAGGTTATATTTGTTTGTATATATTAGGTAAGAAAGATTTTGAAGTTAAAATAGCCAGAAAGTAGTTCATATTTATTTTGAATGCTCATTGCCTGATAATTCATTTGTGCTAGTAGTAGTAGTTAACGTTTAGCATTTCGCTTTTGATTTCCCGAGCAGTGTGGCAATTTTTTGGTGTTGGTTTGATTTTTTCAGTGCTGCATGTGCAGATTTTGGCGGGAACGCCAAAGCAGGTTTCTTTTTACGATATTTTATTATATGTTAAGAGGATAATTTTGTTTCGTTAATTATTGCTTATTTCTATGTGTTCTTTTCACAATTGGGTTTTGTTTGATTTTAACAGTGTATTATATGCTGTTTCGTGTGATTTTGAGTCGTTTTAGCGGTGTGCTCGTTTGGTAATGATGTTCATTTCATCGTGATATTGATCGCTTGACTAGAACTAGGGTATTTCAGGTAACCCATCCCCATCCTTAATTAGAAATACATTTTTGATTTATTTTATATCTTGTTGAATATGCATAAAATAGTTTGTTTCTATCGTACTGAAAAAACTTGAGCATTAGCAGATGAATACGAGTTGTTCCGGTTACTACCTTAGTCTGTGTTTTTTCTGATTGATTTTCAGACACTCGACCAAATTGTATTGGTGTTCATTTCACCATGATATTTATTATGCAATATTGTATATACATTTGTATCATTGGGACTTAAGTTATGTACATGACTTGTTCTAGGTATACTGGTATAGTGACACTTGGCATAGTTTTTTGATAGTTGCTGCAATTTTGGTTTTGTTTCTAACTTACGTGTATGCAAATGCTATAGTAGAGTAAAAAGGTAGGAAATTAATATAGTTTCTTGCGTGAATGTCATTTTCGTACGATAGCAGTTGAGTTGTCCAATTCCCTCTAAAGTTTATAATATGCTATTTTGGGCCACTTTTAGATTTACTCGATTAATTTTATAGACTATAATTTTGCGTGAACACTTTCTATGAAATGTGATATGTAATATACTTAATTACTCAGATACGATATGAGATATAGTAATGACGCATTTAATGTACTGCGGTTTGAGTTTTTTTAATCGTGTTTATCATATTATATACTTTTATTTTACGGCATTTTGAAATTGATATCGTGAACTCAGAATTTATGAATAAAAAAGAAGAGTGCAAACATCTCGGTGGTTTATTATTTTGGGGGAATCGGTAATGGAAATTGTTGACATACAGTTTATACCTTGTACATGTATTCTTTTTGATTTTGATTTCGTTATATAAGGATAATCACTCTCATGTATTTCGCATTAGTGGTGTCTAAAATTTTCAAACTTCACTAAAACCTTTTGGCAATAATTCAGCAAATGAATTTGATTTCAGCGGCTTGTATTTATTGTCTACCTGATTATTATATTTTCTATACTAACGTAAGCCCGTTATGCGATATTCATTCTTTTGGTTTGGGTTTTTAATGTTTTCCTCTTTTTTTTTCTAGATGGCTCACTTGGTGATTAAACCTAGGTACAGTCTGCTAGGCAGAGCGTTTCAGCCTATAATATAAATACAAAGAAGCTAATGGATTTGATTTTGATTACCTTAGCAATTAAGTTAATAATTATATTAAGTAATTCTAATACGTTGGCTTCTGGTGATATAAACAAATTTGTGGAATGTGCAAATTCCATATTTATTGATTCTTTGGAACATTTGAAAAATATAGTAATTCTCAAGTAAAAAGTAAAAAAAATGATAAACCATGGTTTGATCAAGAATGTTGGATAAAAAAAATGTCTTCGTATTGCAAAACGCAGGTACAAATTTAACAAAACTGAATCCAAAAGAGTGATAATGAAAGAAGCTGAGCGAGATTACAAACGTCAGATGGACAGATCAGTTAGAGTACATAAAAAACAAATTTAAAAAAATGATTTTCTCAGCAAAAGTAATTCAAAGGAATTTTGGAAAATTATAAATGGGAATAGGGAGAAAAAACAGTCCAACATTAGTATTGATGCTCTTTATGAATTTTTCAAGAATTTAAATTCAGGTGGGGAAGAGGAAGATATCAATCTCCCCACAGGATCACAAAAATTAAATCAAATTATTAATTATTCTATTACCGGGGAAGAAATTCTAAAATGTATCAAAGACTTAAAAAATGACAAGGCTTGTGGTGATGATCTGATTTTGAATGAATATATTAAGAGTTCTAGTAACATCTTTATGTCTTTATATGTCAAATTATCTAATATGGCTTTAGATTCTGGAAAGGTTCCAGAAAATTGGTTAGTAGGAAATATAATTCCTTTTTACAAAAACAAAGGAGAACAGAGTGATCCAAAAAATTAGACCAATACCAATTTTAAGTTGCTTTTGTAAACTGTTTACTTCAATCTGTATTAAACTCCAGACTTTGTGCTTTTATAGAAAACGTTTCTCTTTAGGATTCTATCTGTGTGCGTGTGCGCGGAAGGATTTAGTGATGCGGTAACCGAATATTTCGTGGTAAATATTCATACGCGCAAGGAACTTCTTTCAAAAATATAGAGATATATGGAAAACTTTGACTGCTGATATCTCAGCTATTTCTCAACCGATTTCAAAAAATGAACCAGTTTTTGGAAAGCTGAGGACACAAGCTTTGACATTTTGTGAAATTTTGTGACATTTTGTGATACTTTGACATTTTTGTGACATTTTGTGATATTTTGACATTTTTGTGATATTTTGACATTTTTTGTGATATTTTGTGACATTTTGTGATGTTTTGTGACATTTTGTGTCATTTTGTCATACTTTGACATTTTTGTGACATTTAGTGTCATGTTGGAGTCATCTTGAGTCAAAAGTGTCATTTTGAGTCAAAAGTGTCATTTGTGAGTCAAAAGTGTCATTTTGAGTCAAAAGTGTCATTTTGAAGTCAAAAGTGTCATTTTGGAGTCATTTTGAGTCAAAAGTGTCATTTTGAGTCAAAAGTGTCATTTTGGAGTCAAAAGTGTCATTTTGGAGTCATTTTGAGTCAAAAGTGTCATTTTGAGTCAAAGGTGTCATTTTGAGTCAAAAGTGTCATTTTGGAGTCAAAAGTGTCATTTTGAGTCAAGAGTGTCAATTTTGAGTCAAAAGTGTCATTTCGGAGTCAAAAATGTCATTTTGGAGTCATTTTGAGTCAAAGTGTCATTTTGAGTCAAATTCGTCATTTTGAGTAAAAAAATGTCATTTTAAGCCATTTTAAGTCATTTTCAGTCATTTTAGTCATTTTTGTCATTTTTAGTCAAAGTGTCATTTTTTGTCATTTTGAGTGGAAGCGTCATTCCATGTCAAATGTGTCATTTTATGTCATTTTTTGTAAAAAGTTTTATTCTTATTCAAAAGTCTGATGCTTTCTGAAAAGTGTCATTTCAAGTCAAAAGTGTTATTGGCAGTCAAGAGCGTCATTTTGAGTCGAAAAAGTCGTTCCAAGTCCAAACTGTAGTTTTGGGTTAGGGTGGGGTTGTTGTAGGAGCTGGTATGGAGACAATTGATAAGATATTCCAAAAAGCGTGACTGTGTCAAAAAGTAAACAGAATACCCTTCTAATGATGCCTAGTTTTTGTAATTATCTGGAATATGAAGAATGTGAGAGCTGTTTGAACATTGTGCCAAAATGACGTCCGCGGCGACCTTTTTCCAACTATAACTCGGCCATGTGGCTTCTGATTTCAAAACCGAACCAGACTTAGGAGGTGCCCATAAATGACTCTATGTGACAGGATTTTCGTTGGCCTAGGGTCATTTTTGTCGATTTTTTTGAAAATTTGTTTTTGAAAAATGGAGGGTTACAAATGTACCTCACTTGGACGCATATATCTCCGTTGTTTGACGGAAGACAAAAATCCGCATCTAACAGTACCAAATTGGTGAAAACCGTAGGAGTAGTTTGGACGCTATGTAAAGAAATGTCCCTAGACAAAAACCCGTCTACAGACGGAAGGACTTTGAATTTGGATTAGCCCTTCCGAGCCCCAGGTTTTTTTACCATGCCGGATGTTTTGCCAAAGTTTAAAGAGGCTGGCAAAATCACAGAGTACATTTCGAAAAAGTTAAAAAAAAAGGAAATTTTACCTCATTTTTAACGTGCTGGGGGCGTGGCCACGTGCACGACAAGTTGGCTGACATTGGTGGCAGTCCAAGTCTTGAGGTTTTTGAAACTGGTTTGTTTTTGAAGATCGGATGAGAAATGGCCAAGTTATACCTCGTCAAAGTTGGTTGTTTCAATCTTCGCACAGGTGGAAAACGTGATTTTTGTCCTTTTTGCCAAATTGCTCCTCGATTCACAAGTTTTTGGCCTTTTTCGTTGCCAGGCTTCTGTAGAACAACATTTTGTCTTTCCAACAAGCCCAAGATGAGGAGAATCGATGGAGAATTGGCGGAGATACAAGCGTTCAAAGTCAGCCAGGGGCACCTGAAAAGTGGCCTAACTCGAAAACGGTACCAGATATAGACATGCGGTTTTTTGCATCGTCTTTATCGTGAAAAAGTACTGTCCCTAAGGGACTGTTTTTCGAAATGGTAGAAAATTGCCAAAATATGTGTGCGGTAGGGTTAGAGTTAGGGTAGGGTTAGGGTTAGGGTCAGGGTTAGGGTTAGGCTCCGTTTTTTTTTCGAAGGGTTAGGGTTAGGGTTAGGGTCGGGGTTAGGGTTAGGGTTAGGGTCGGGGTTAGGGTTAGGGTTAGGGTTGAGAACCAATTTGGATTTAGAAAAGGTTACTCAACCACTGATGGTATATTCATATTATACTTACTGTATGAACTTTAAAGGAATAGAAAGAAGAAAATGTACTGTACCTTTATAGATTTTGAAAAGGCCTTTGATACTGTTTGGCGTTCTGGGTTGTGGCATAAATTATGAAATCAAAATATCAACGGGGAGATTTTTGATGTTATTGTTAATATGTACAGTAATATAAATCCAGAATTTTTGATGGTACTGAATATTCAGAATATTTTCCGTGCAACATAGGTGTACGACAAGGTGAAAATTTGTCTCCCTTGTTATTCTCTTTATACATCAACGATTTAGAACAATTTTTATGTGGTAAAGACTTAGAGGGTCTGAAAAGTATAACTGATGAACTAGAGCTGAACAATTATCTTAAATTTTTTGTAATTTTATATGCAGATGATACGGTATAATTAGCAGAGTCACGATCAGACTTACAAAACCAGTTAAATTCCTTAGCAGAATATTGTGAACTCTGGAAACTTAAAGTTAATGTCACAAAAAGTAAGGTCATGCTTTTTTCTAAGAGCAGACTGCAAGAAAATAACGTTTTTAAGTATAAAAATAGAGAGTTGGAAAATAGTCAATGAATTTACTTATCTTGGTGTTGTCTTTAGTAAGACTGGAAATTTTTCACAAGCTAAACAAGAACAAATCAACAAAGCAACACGTGCTATGTACGAAATTTAAAAAAAAAAGGAAGATTACATAATCTCTCTATTAAGTGTCAGCTTGATCTCTTTGATAAAATTGTTCAACCGATTCTGCTTTATTGATGTGATGTTTGGGGCTTTGGAAACAATTCAGCTATTGAAAAGGTTCATACAAAATTTTGTAAACTTTTACTTCATTTTAAAAAGTCCACTCCAGATTTTATGATTTATGGCGAGCTTGGTCGATATCCACTTGAAATAAATATAAAATTGCGTATACTAAGTTACTGGATAAAGATAGTTACAGGGGAGCAGCAAAAACTCCCTGCAGGTCTGTACAGTTATGTATTATATAATTATGGACATGTTATTCCATGGCTAAATAATGTAAAAGATATTTTGGATGAAAGTGGTTTATCATATGTCTGGGACACACACCATATACATGTAGTAAGCGATATATGGTTGCGCTCTTTTGTAAAACAAAATTGTATTGATCAGTTTAGGCAAAAATGGAATAATGTTGTGCAAGAATCGCCAAAGGCGTTGAATTACAAAATATTCAAAGAAAATATAGAATTGGAGAAATATTTTTTGATGAATTTAGATGACCGAAACATTTTTACTTTTTGTAGATTCCGAACAGTTAATCATAAATTACCAACTGAATCTGGAAGATAGCGAAATGTTGAAAGGGAACATAGGAAATGTCTTTCATGTAATAGTGGGGATATTGGGGATGAATACCATTATATATTTACTTGTAACTTTTTCGTTAATGAAAGGAATACTTTTATAAGTCCAAAATTTAGAAACCGTCCCAATTGTATAAAGTTCAAGGAATTAATGAGTAGTAAAAACACATCTGATATTAACAATTTGTGTAAATTTATTAGGATAATTGATAAAGGTGCAATCTCTCCTGGGTAAAGGGACAAGTGGTTCTAATTTAAAGAAACTTACCTCTGCCAAATTTCATTTATTTGTTTATATTTGTGTAGTTTTTTATTGAAACTTGCCTCTGTCATCTTTTGTTATATATATATTTTGTGTAACTTTGTATAATATTGTATGTATCTCTATACCATTGTGTTATGGTTTACTGAGAAATAAAGATATATATATATAGAGAGAGCAAGGCTAAAGGATCATCTTTTACCTAATTACAGTTTATATGAATTGGCGGCAGAATTTGTTAAACTTACTGGTGAAGAAGCACAGGATGTGATGACGCTCATGGGAAAATTCTCAGCTTGGATAATGCCAGTTTGCTGATGCATTAGGCGGTACTATATGCAGAGTTGGTAGGGGCACCAAATAGTTCTACATTAACCGATGTTCTTATAAGTGTTGTTGATTCGACTACCATTTCTGTTGCACAAGGTATAAATATTGTTCTGAATAACAAAATAGCGAAGTTCCTGTGAATTTACTTTCTTCATATGCGCATTTCGATAACTTATGTCTCTTCAGTGCAGATAAAATCTAAATGTTTGGAAGACCATAAACTCAAAAATGTTTAAAAACTGATAGAGAACAAACAACCAACATGATCTAAATATAAGCCAAAATCAGCTAAGGACAGAACTTTGCATGAGGGAGATACTCCTTAGTTTTCAACAAAATTTACAAAAATTTGGATATTGTAAGGTTCCAAAAATAAGCGGCTTTTGGGTCGGCTGAATGTTAGAATAGATAATTTTCATTATTTATGATGAATTAAGGGATTCGGGTAAATGTGAACGAGACTATAATCCAATATATGGATGATGAAGAACGTTTTATTGACTTATTCTCGAAAATACTTTTTATCAGGATTTGGCAGACTTGTTTATGTCTTGCTCAAGTATATGTAATGTGCTGTATATTAGCCCGATTTAGTCAAAATGTCAATTTCAATCCGTTTTGGGTATTTAATGGGATCGGTGAACTGATGTAAATCTTTAAAAAAAATCATACAAGCATGGTATTGATATAACAGTAATATATTATACTAGTATATGGTAAAAAAATAATAATAATTATTATTGTTACAATAAACCGCTGCGGTTTTGGATGTGTACACGAGAACATGAATATGTGGTAACTTAGGTCTCCTGTTATTTATTGATTTGTTTATCTCTTTCACAAAGGTTGACAAGGATTTATCCAAGATTACAATTAACGGAGAGGATCTTTGATTCGATGATACATACACATCATGCCGAAAAAGTAGACGAAGTGTTCATACATGGGATTCGGCAAAATAGGTGGTGGTTTTTCTGTCATGATAGTGCTCATTTTGTCTGCAAATGTCCGAAAATGAAAGATGAGTCCGAGTAATGGTATTTGTTATACATTTGGTGTGAAGAAACGAAAAGGGAAAATGCATTGTTTATATTGTTTTATATTGTTTCTGTTTGGTTTAACAATTTTATTTATTTTATTTGATTCATATTTACATTTAATAGGTGATCTGACTCTCTTTCCGGAGGTTCTAATCCTTTAGTGGCATTTGTCACGTGGAAGGAAAGTCGGAGAGCCTTTTCTCTGTAATCAACTTTCTTATATGATTTTTTTTTGCTCTCTTGTTAGGAGTGTCTGTATACGAAAATTATATTTCATCCTATATTTTCTTGATTGGGAAATGGATGCAGGTTTCAGTCATTTTGAATCAAACGATAATGAGACGGAAGACATTTTGGTCATTTACAGAGGAAAGGTTCTTCGGCCTCCTTTATTTTACAAGCGCAGGAGAAGTAATTAATCTAGATAAGATACCGTTTAGAAATCCCGATTGTTTTCGGGCGTTAAATTCGCACTATGTCCTGTTTTTGGAATTGTAAAAATTTATCTTTAGTCTTTTTAACATTCATTTTTCACTTTATATCAATTTCCTGTATTGTCTTGTTTGATCGAATATACTTTGTAACCACATTTAACTATTTTTTCATTAATAAATTTGTGTTCACGGTAAACGTTCATTTATTTACTGTATGGATCTTCCTGAAAACGAAATGTAAAAGTACAATATATGACGACAACAACTTAAACATTTATTCTGTCTCATTTTCAAAGCCTGATATTTCTAATGGCATTTGACCTTTACGTCACATTATAGTTGATTTTGTCATGTTTGAAAATAAACAAAGTCCCTGTCGAATATACAAAAAGATGAACGAAGCTAAACAAAAATGGTGTGGAGAAAATGTACATGATATAGAAAATCTAATAAATTCGTGGTAGAAGTGACTGCTTGTAATGTCATGCAAGCCGTAAACAATCAAGCACTTTGAGTTTTAGGTTTTCTTTAAGGTTTTGTTGGTACCGAAATGAAATCATGAGAATAAGGATGAAGCGAGCTAATTAATCAAAATTTGAAAATCTTTTCAGATTGGTTTTGCCATCAGTTCACTTCAAAGGGTTTGTAAAATTGCTCTTATAAAAGAAGCTGAAAACTAAATATGCAAATTTAACTGAGTTAGTGTTGGGAATTAGTTTTGGGAATGAATTTTGGGAATAGGGTTTTAGGAACGAGTTGTGTATGAATGTTCTGTTGGTCTTTGAATTCTAACATTCAAGGATATTCTATGCGGACCAAAATTTTATGCCAAAACTAAATAAGTATTCAGTTACTTAGAGTGAGATGGTGGTTTGGATATTGTGATATCCTAAGCGACATCTCGCGAGAAGTAACGAGAATACGTAACCAATCCCATTCTTCGAGCTGCATTCAAGGGAAAAGTTAGTTTTCTCTCGGAATTTGAATATCGATTCTGTAGAAAAGATATGCAGCCTTGTTTTATAGTGATTTTGTCCCATGTACATTTGCTCTATATCCCTTTATTTGTTCATTGTCCGTTAGATTGAAACGCCCAAGCGCTAATTAATTAGTGATGACTGTAAATTTCAGACTTCAGACATGAGCAGTGGCTGCATGAGCAATATTGGAAAACTGGTTCACAAAATATTTTCCCCACCCTCCCGCCCAGTTTGAGATTTCTTACACTCTTTGGAACTGAATGCTCCCCAAAATTGTATGCCAAAACTAAATAAGTATTCAGTTACTTAGAGTGAGATGGTGGTTTTGATATTGTGATATCCAAGAGTCGTTTTAGACATCCTGTTTGATTGACTTATGTGAATCGTCATATTTCGTCAACTTTGCAGCCAATAACCTCTCTTTTCCAATAAACAATGTTGATTCCTGGAACCCGTTAAAAGTACGAAGTGGCTATTTTTCCGGCTACCCGGAAGAATAGACAAAAAGGTCTATTTTTCCGGTAGTTGATAGTGATAAAATTTTTCATAATTTGGAACATTTGAATAAATAACATATAATATAAGCTGTCTATAAGCAATTTCTGTGAAATAAAAGTTAGTTTTAACTATTGTAAAGCCGTTAGATATTGATAAATACGAAAATTACTTGTTGTAGTATGTATCATTTATGGCCGGAAAAATAGACAAATTTTACTATTTGTCCGGCTATCCGGAAAAATAGACAAAAATGTCTATTTTTCCGGCCATTGAAATTGCGATAAAGATTAATAGTTACAATATTGCAAAAACTATCATTATCAAAAGGAAAACCAAGTAAAGGTAAATTAATAGGATGAATGAATCTTTAAAAGGGAAAAATATATTTGTCTTTGTTTAAATCGAATAATTTGTGTATTTCATTTTTGGCCGGAAGAATAGACATTTTTGCCTATTTTTCCGGCTAGCCGGAAGAATAGCCACGGCCTTAAAAGTATGATGACTTATATATTTTTGTTTTCACTTTAGCAAAATGTCAGATCTAAAACGATCTACTAACAAAAATATATTTAAATTCTCATGGATTCAAGGTTAACTTCTATAATTAATCTTAAAAGCGCCTTTCAATATTCCCCCTCCCCCTTGCATGATATGCAAAAATAGATTTTCAAATCTATAAACAGATTTTGGATGCAATTTGATGGGGATTATCTTTTTTAATATCAATGCGCCATGTGTTTACATTTACGATAATTTTGTGACGTCATTTCCTAGAGTGAAAATAAATTGTCTATTTCACTGAGTAAAAATATGAGATTTATTTGATTGATAAAACTCGATAAATCACTGCTATCTACATAATAATGAAAACTTGACTTTGTGAAAGATCCAAAAAAAGTCTTGAAGATTTGAAAACATTCGATTAAAATTGACAAATTCGATAGATAAGTCCCGGGAGATAAGTTAATACAAAGTTATTACTAATAAACTCTAGAAGTCCACATAATGATGAAACATAATGCATCTTTTTGTTAATAGAAAAAAATTCCGTCAAGAATGTTCAAGGCGTGTACTGAGAGTACATTGTATCCTAACTGTCATCCACACACTGAACAGCAAATCAGCTATATGTATATATATTCCAAAATTACATGTCTAAGTTTGAATTTAAATGTCTTTTCCCAGTATTGACAAAATAAATCTAATTAATGACACGTAAGAGAATCTTTTGAAAGATTGTATCTATATTTTCCTGTTTTCTTTTCTAACAGAACAACGGCAGTAGAATATCGAAGGAACAAAGCACCAGATTACATAAATCAAAGTCCAGAGACAAGGCAAAAGCAAGAACAACAGTAGACGGAAGACCACAGACACCACATGCCCACAAAACACACGAACATTACATATACAACACAAAAAACTAAAGCACTAACAGTGTGAACTCTTAAAAACAGAGTGACAACAGGTGGTCCGGAAGGGTAAGCATGTCTTGCTCTGTATACAGCACCCATCACACTGTCAGTGGGTCAATCCAAGGTAAAGTCAAAACCGGTAATCTCAAATCCGGGAAGACGTGAATCTAGATGAAAATGTCAGCTTTCATTTGTGACACTGACATTTCATATCTATCTATTATGTCGTGGTGACGGTCATAGCATTTCTGAAGGGATGAAAGTTACAACGACTGAACATATCCCTGACTCAGCAGTTTTTGTGACAGTGCTTTTGCTCTTTCCACAAAGTCACTGTATGTAAGTAACGAATTAATTGTGAAATATATACATCATATGCTGGGGATGTATGTATATTACTGCAGAGAAAGGGAAAGTTCACAATTGGGAAGTCAAAATCATCACATTTGTCATACACCCCCTGATTCGTTTAACTTGTCTTTTTTTTCTTTCGTTTTCCGTTCGTTCGTGTATCGTTTTTGGTTCGTTCGTGTATCGTTTTCCGTTCGTTTGCGTGGATGGTTCGTCTGCACGATAAACGCGTTCGTTCGTTCGTGCAAGGAATCAAACGACTGAAATCCAAATAATATAATTTGATTGGTTACTGTAATATAATAATTCGTTCGTCTGGACGAACACCGCTATCGTTCGTCCGTCTGCACGAACGCTAGTATCGTGCGTTAGTTTGCACGAACGCCATTATCGTGCGTTCACCAGCACGATCCCTATTATCGTGCAGCGACGATTTAGCAGTACATTATTTATAGTTATTTTCTCAATTCGTCTTGTTCATATTATTTATTTACTTTGATCGCAGTTTTGTACCTTCACGTTAAAGATTCACATACCGAATGAGTCGCCTGAATTAAACTGCAAGGTTTCATACTTAAAATTATCCTCTTGAAATAAAAATTATTTATTTATTTTTTTATGTTATTCGACATCTTTAAGAGACTATTCACGATATCAAACGCCAATTAACACCATCAGCATGTTCGGTCAATGTTAATAACTTATAAACAATAAACTTCTTTGTATTTACGTCAATAATAATATAAAGTAAGTGAGAACCGAACCGTCAGTCTAAAATCCAGATTTTATGTAATATTGACCATTCAGTAAGCCGAGGCAAATATTAAAATGGAATTCCATGCTTAAGTCAGCAGTTTGAAACTTTTGAGATCTTTTAAAACCAAAGTATAGAATTACGAAAATGAAGTCCACTTTGGCCGAAGTATACTCACTGACACATGTACTATCACAGTTTTGTGTATTTGCTTTACCCCCGGACGTATTATTGCAACCAGCTTTTTTATCAACTGAATTGCTACATGAAATAAAAAAATAATTCCCCGATTATTACAAAAAAAAACAAAAGTAAAATGAGAAAAAACGTCACATGAAGAATCAGTATATTTTTACTTTTACTGTTTTCCCACTTGAAAGACCAAAAAATTTCCACAAACTTCGTTTAGGTCTAATAATAACTTTGTGTATTGAATTCGATAATTGATATTTATCTGCACTGATGAGACATACGTCGTGGAAATGGTCATATGCAGAACTTTCGTACTTTGTTTCCACATACCCGTTTTCGGAACTTCCCGTTCTGCCATGCAGTTTCAAACATGGTACAATGTATATCCAGATAATATTTCTGACTGAATCATGCACTTTCCTTGGTGTTTTTCCATGGATAAAGTGCCCGTCATCTTACAACAACATATTTATAAACAATCTTTGTAAAAAAGAATAAATTTGACTTTGCAGAACTTTGACACAGTTCATATGATTTAAAAAAGTTCGTTGCAGTCATGAAATAAACACGAAACAATTAAAATAATGTTCAACTCCTTTGAAAAGGTGACAGATTTCAAATAAGTAACAATAGAGGATGAGTAAATTACAGAGGTTCCAGGTAATTAAAAGAATTTCTAAACTGTGTGTTGGCGAGTTTGAAATTACACAATTTACTGTACTTAATTGTTTTAATGAGAAAATCAACGATAACTTCGAGGAAAAAAAGTTTGACTGTAGAGTCAAGGAATAATGTCCATTGAGGATGTGTATAAATCGCCGGCAATAATGGTCTTGTGCTCGAATAGGAAGCATTCGATATTGCCGAGTTCTGAATTACCGATACCAGTTTTCCGATTCATATTCAAACTGCCAGCGACAAAACTTTGTGAATATGTAGTAGATATATAAAGAAGAAAATTATGGATCCCTCGCCTTCTTTTATTTTTCAAGGGGGGGGGGGGGTGGTGGTTGTGGGTTGAAGATTTGGGCTTAGTGTCATGAACGGTTTAACAACTGGCTAATATCGCAAAACCACAAAAATAAAATAAAACCAGCATATAATTTGGCAAAATCAGAAGAAACTGCCCTGGCCCTGTCAGGATTGTTTCGCTGCTTACAATTTGAAGCATATATATACTATAATTAAACATTCTCAGGAAATATCCGGAAATGGAAAATGAAAAAAAAAAAGAAAAAAAATACCAGCTACGTTACTTACGGTTTGGTTGTAGACACGGTAAACATCATCACGGAAAATGAGCTTACCAACAGGACCTTCATTGTTCGGCAATCTGGGAACCGGCAATTTGGAATTGGCAAACTGGCAAGTATGGAATCGTTTGCTAACTTTGTAAATTTTTATATTTTTCTTATACTTATAAGACTGTTTGAAGTCGCAAACCTGGCAACCCCTCAATTTTTCAACCTTAACAGATTTCAGCAGGTATTAACATTATGTTCCTTGTGGGCAAAAAATTATTTTCAGGAAATTTGACTACCTTTTTACTTTTTAAAAAATTTGGACAAAAGGACTTATGTTGGATTCTGTCAAAAACCTTATCAAGTCCACACTCACTCATATAAATACTCCTGATCATTATGCTGCGGTTGTATCATACCGCGCTCAACATAGCCCTTTATTATAGTTTGTATATGTTTCTCTTGCAGGGGAATGGCCAGTATAATTGGGAAATACATTCATAATCCTTTTAAGGTACACTTACGAGCGGCGTCAATCAGATGTGGATTCTTCAAAAATTCTAAAGATCTTCTCGAACAACTATCCTCTAGCAGTCTTACCCATTGCCACAGCATACAAACCTTTGATTTTTCTACTCTTTATACTACCCTGCCACACAATAAATTGAAAACAGTAATTTCGGATTTGATACATCAATGTTTCTGCACTAAAAACGGAGAACGCAGATACACTTATTTAGTAGTAGGGAAAAATCAGAAAATTTCAGTGATCACTTATCGATCAAGAATCGATCACAAATTTCTAATCAAAATGAGTTTGACCGATAAGGGTTCGATTAGTAGAACTAATCATCGATTACCGTTTGATATTTGATTGATAAGTGAGTAGTTAATACCCTTTTTGGGTGCACATTTTCCGAAAAACTTTTCGGAAAATGTGCACCCAAAAAGGGTATTAACTACTATCTACGGGACTAACGAGAATAAACAAACATGTAAGATTTGATATTCACTACAGTTGAGACGGGTAAAACGGGCTAGATTCTTAGTTCACTCACATTTTTTACGTTGCTTGCGGTTTAAGCATCTCATCAGTAAAACAAAAATCTTAAAATTAGGACTTGGTACATAATACGGGTTATACATAACACTGACGTGTATCTCTGGTTTTATTCTTTTGATTCCTATATGTTTCTAACAAGTCTGACAGGTCGTGACCAGTTACTCTCTCTATAACGAATATATTGCTAAAAGGATAATATAAATATACGATTTCCCCTTGAATATCAAGTATTTCGTAAAAACCATACACCTTTGTTTTTATTTTTTTTAGATTGGTCAAATCATATGCAAACATTTTTTTTACCTGATTTTTATGATAAAAGTCAAACATTTTTACTTACCCCAACGGTTATGCACTCTCCTACCTGAAATACACTCATGGTTTTTTTTATCTAATAAATTTCGGGTTATAAAAAATGACAACGATTCCCGTATATTTTTCAGAAAAGTCTAATACGAATAATTTTAGAACAATACAAGGAGCAAAAAATATGCCGAGTGATTTTTTCCGCTTATAAATCGTGGGACGATCCGGGTCGGGCAAGACTAATTTGCTAATGCACCTTATATATCTAAACCCTTATTGTATTACGACAAAATTTTCTTTACGCAAATAACTTAGAACAACATTACTATAAGGAACTAATTCGAAGATTCGAGGAAATAGCGGAAAAACTAGGTGTGTCTCTGGAAGATTTATTACAACTATCTAATGATAAA
>MJUU01070784.1:0-12375 GCA_002080025.1 Modiolus philippinarum
ATGAATATACAATGTTAAAACCTGATTTAGTTTATTTTAGCATATGCCCGACAAAAGTCTTCTTATTTGCAGCTCCCCAGGGAGAAGAAAATCCCATTTATTTATTCCTGATTGGGATCTTGATTATTGTGACCAATAAAGAGGGAGACAATTGTTGCTTAGACTGATAAACTTATTAGCAACACACTACAAATTAAACATTTTACGAAAGGATATGGAGTAAACATGGTAAATGAACATAAGACCATAACACATGTTAACTCCAACTGCAATAGTTTTAATGAGCTGTATGGCCATTTTGGAAATCAATTCCTCATCAGCAGCACTAGAACTCAAACATAGGAAATCCATAATTTCAAAAAATGTTTAAAATGCATAAAACCAAACGAAAACCGAATAATCAGTAATCTCAAATATGGCTTTTCTAAAATACTCCAACCATAAAAGACAATTTGGCCATTGTGACAGCATGAAAAAAAGGACTTTTGACTCTGATTTAATTTTTATACCCCGCCACACGAAGTGGCGAGGTATTATCTGATACCCTCAGTCGTGTGTCCGTCCGTCCGTCCGTCTGTCTGTCCGTCCCCCGAAGGTTTCCGACTGATAACTTGTGAACGAAATAACACAAGGTCTTCAAACTTGGTATGCAAGTTGTTTACCACAAAACTCAGGTCAAGTTTGATTTTGGGTTCAGAGGTCCAAGGGGTTCTGGAGTTATGCCTCTTGAAACTTTGAAATTTTGTGAATTTTAGGGTTTCTGACTGATAACTTTTTAACGAAATAACACAGGGTCTTCAAACTTGGTATGTAAGTTGTTTACTACAAAACTCAGGTCAAGTTCGATTTTGGGTTCAGAGGTCCAAGGGGTTCTGGAGTTATGCCCCTTGAAACTTTGAAATTTTGCGAATTTTAGGGTTTCCGATTGATAACTTGTGAAAGAAATAACACAAGGTTTTCAAACTTGGTATGCAAGTTGTTTACCACAAAACTCAGGTCAAGTATGATTTTGGGTTCCGAGGTTCAGGGGGTTCTGGAGTTATCCCCCTTTAAACTTTGAAATTTTGCGAATTTTAGGGTTTCCGACTGATAACTTGTGAATGAAATAACACAAGGCCTTCAAACTTGGTATGTAAATTGTTTACCACAAAACTCAGGTCAAGTTCGATTTTGGGTTCCGAGGTCCAAGGGCTCCTGGAGTTATGCCCCTTGAAACTTTGAAATTTTGCAAATTTTAGGGTTTTTTTACTCATAACTTGTGAATGAAATAACATACTGTCTTTAAACATTGTATGTAAAACACAGGCGAAGTATAATTTTGGTTTCAGCAGTACACATCGTTGTGGAGTTATGCCCTTTTTAACTTAGAAATTTTGTGAAACGTGGCGGGGTATCATGTAATCCACCATTACTATTTTTACAGTTCTGTTTGTGACATAATTGTTACATTCCATTACTGATAAAGCTTGATATGGCGACAATTACAGGTCACCAAAAGTCTCCTATATAGAAAATATGTACCTTAATTCTCATATTAGAATCAAAATAATTTACATAGACTCCAGTTTAACATTGAATGGACAGAACTCCAGAACCACTAATATCTCTGAACCAAAAATCAAACTTGGCCCTAGTTGTGTTGTGAACAACTTATATACCAAGCTTCAAGATTGTCTCCCATTTTATTCACAAGTTATTGGTAAGAAATCCTAAACTTAACAAAATTTCAAAGTTTCAAGGGGCATAACTCCAGACCCACTTGAAAATCTGAATTAAGGATCAAACTTGGACAGATTTTTTGTATTGAACAACTTATGTTATTAGTTTGAAGATTATCTGCAATTTCGTAAACAAGTGATTGACCCGAAATTTCAGGCGACTGATGGAGAGACACACCAGAGGGTACCACAATATCTCTCACCTTAATGCGGCCTGGTGTAAAAGCCAGTGTACAGCAAACTTATATTTTTTTTAGTAAAATCATGAAGTTTGGTTTTCTTAATGGTACAGTAAGATTGGTTTAACAGTAGTTTTAAATAAGATCTATATTAAGTACCGGTAGCATTAATTTACTGTAAAACAAGAATAACTGTAATGCTAATATAATAAAACAGTAACAGCATGTCGACTGGTTTTGTAAGAAAAATAAATCATGAATTTTGATGTAATGTAGCTGTTGTGCTTGATAAAAAATAATGTATCTTTGAAATTATTTTCAGTATTAAGGATGCTGAATAATAACTCCTGAGAAGAAAAGGAGGAACTGTTATATATACAGAATGTATTATATTGTGTTCATAAATTGTACAGTTAAAGTATATAAAGTATTTTTATGTAAGATATTGTCATATGTATTGTTAAAACATCAGTTTGAGGCTTTAATTGATTGGTTAAAAATTTCACTATCAATACTTTAGTATCTGTTCAGGTGTATAAAAGATGGGATTAATATATTTGCCCTTTCCTCTGTTGTAACGCTAGATTGTTGTACAACATAATAAGATCATGTAGGTACAGATTGTTTGGGCAGTTTTGGAACTAAATATGATTTGTATTGCAGACCTTTTGCCCTCAGGAACAAAAAAATCAGCACAAAGTCCCTGTATAATATGATTTCTTTGGGTGTATTTCTATTGTTAAAATTTTAAGATCAAGTTATCATCAGTACTTGGCAACGGTCCTTTAAGTGATGTTGTGCACTCATGTAAGCATTTTCAGTTGGTTAAAATGATAAGGGAAATGATACTTTGTCATCAAGGTTCAGAGACTGGGATGAACGATATATTATTCATGCCATATTACTGAAAAATGTATTTTATCAATCATTTTTTATAATTCTTAGAACAAACTCTTTGTTGTGGGGACTGTTTTTTGTTAAAAGCTAATTATATTTTATTTAAGGGCACACAAAATTAATTACTTGGTTCTTAGACCTTCCCTCATCTCCTTTTATAAGGTACCTAATTTTCTCTTTTTATTGTCATGCCAATAAAATAAAAGCAAAAAATTGCCTCCATCATCACTATTTGAGGGTTTATACAATGTAAAAAGCTGCCTCATCACTTTTTAGATCATGTATCCTGCAAATCTGCATCCCATTAAAGATAGCCCCCAGCCACTAGAAAAACAAAATCTCTAATTTTACAGGTAAAATCTCTAATTTAACAGCAAAATCTCTAATTTAACAGGAAAGTCTCTAATTTAATGGGAACATCTCTAATATTATAGAAAAATCCCTAATTTAACAGCTTCAATATCTAATTTAACAGCATCAATATCTAATTTAACAGCTTCAGTATCTAATTTAACAGCATCAATATCTAATTTAACAGCTTCAATATCTAATTTAATTGCTTCAATATCTAATTTAACTGCTTCAATATCTAATTTTACAGGAAATATCTAATTTTAGAGGTAAAATATCTAATTATTAGAGATTTTCCTATAAAATTAGATATTTTACCAGTAAAATTAGAGATCTTGTATTTCTAGTGAGCAGAGAACATAGTTCAGGCCTCTATCAGAAAGCATTCAAATTTTTTCTCCTATGAAACAACTAAGCCAATTAGATCCAAACTTGGTCACAATAGTCTTTGTCCATCAAATCTCATCTCATTCTAGATGGCCAACAGTGGGGAACTTTCTTTAACATTTGACCTTATCGGAAAATACATTCAAAGATCTTTTTCTCTGACACTACTACGCTTAATGAAACCAAACTTAGTCACAATTGTCCTTGTGTGGAGCCCTTCAAAGTTTGTGATTTTTATGCTCATTCCTCATGCAGTTGGTCTCCTTCAAAAAGGGTGATCATATCCAAAATGATTGCCACCAGGAATGGTTCAAATTTGAAGCAAATACCATCAAGGTGTATTAACATACTTGAGGTCTTTTATTATTTAGGTTACATGGATGGCATATGTTAGCCATGGCCTAGATGAGCGATACAGGTTCTTGAGAGCCTCTTGTTTGAGGAATAAAATGATAAAAAGAACACATCCATTCTTCATCATTTTTTCTGGAAAAAAGGACAAAGAACCAAGTAATTAACTTTGAATTGTTTTTGGAGAGTGAAAATAAATTCCAGACTTTAATGTTATTTACATTAAGTCCAAAATAAAAGTCATTCCAGTGATTGTTGATTGTTACATGTAATTATTTTTATAGTCAATTTATTGTGTCCCCTGCGTTCATGCAGTGGCAACATATAAGGATTACTATACGTCGTCTTGCCTCTGCGATGTCACAAAAAAATCTGTGTAACATTTTTCTCAGGAACTATGTATCCCAGCCTTTTGCAATTTGGCATGGAGTATCAGTTTTGGGACCTATACCATGCAGTTGAGTTTTGGACCTCTCATATGCCCATTTCCAGTTTGACAGAACTTAGAATAGTTTTTGCGCCTTGAGAATTCCTGTTTTGTTTTTCTCATGAACCAAAAATCCCAACCTTCTGCAATTCAATATGTAGTATCAGCATGGGGATCTATACTATGTAAGAGAGTTTGGGATCTCTCGCATGCCCACTTCCTGTTTGATTTTTTGCTGATTGGCTTCAAACAGTTTCTGTCACATTTTTCTCAGGAACCACATTTGACAGCCTTCTGCACTTTAATATATAATATCAGTATGGGTATCTATACCATGTAACAGAGTATAGGATCTCTGGCATGCCCACTTCCTGTTTGATCGAACTTATATTTTGAAGATCAGCTTCTCAAAAAATTTCTGTCACATTTTTCTCAGGAACCACAAATCCCAGCCTTCTGAAATTTACCATGGAGTATCAGTATGAGACCTTTACTGTGTAACAGAGTTATAGATTTCTTGCATGCCCACTTCCTGTTTGACAGAACTTAGAATATTTTTCGTGTCTTTAAAATTTCTGAAACATTTTTCTCAGAAACTACATATCCCAGTCTTCTGCAATTTGCCATTGAGTATCAGTATGGGACCTATACTGTGTAAGAGAGTCTGGGATCTCTTGCATGCCCACTTCCTGTTTGACAGAACTTAGAATATTTTTTGCAATATTACGGAGGTGATACATGTCTCCCTTGGAAGACTTACTACTAAGTTAGTATTATGAAAGTAACAGAGTTTTATTATTTGTTTTAGACTTAAATTATTTATTTTAGACTGATGGTTTGGTTCTCACTTACCTTTTAAAAATACTGTGTAAATTTTATGTTAAAAATTGTTTTTTTTTATTATAATTATGAGTGGTAATGGTACTAGAAATTATAAAACCTTTTGCTGAATGAAATTGAGAGAGAGAATTAATTTAGGGTACTGTAAATTCAAAAGTATTATATTCTTTGAATATTGTGATCTCTGAATGATTTTACAAATTGTGATTTTTATGCGACCACAAAAATTTTGCAGTTGTACATGTATTATGGCGCAGTCTTCCACACCTTCAATATGCTGCGGGCATATCATTCTGTGGGCGTATCATGCTGCGCTCAGTGTAAATGTAAAATAAGACCACCTGTATTATAGATATTAACATTCCTGAAATGGGACATTTAATATTTTCACAGTATTTGAATTTACAATATAATGATAAGATTCTATATATTTTTATACGACCGCAAAAATTTTGGTATGGCGCAGTCGTCGGCATCGTTGTCGTTGTCTGTGGCCAGCATAACTTTGTTTCTAGCGGACGGATCATCTTTAAATTTCAGTATATGGTTTCTGGGCATAATGGCTATCCCGGGTTTTAATTTCGGGTTTATGGCCCCACCTGTTTCAGAAAAAGGGGCCAAAAAGGGGTAAAATTGGTTATTTTTGTGTCTGTGGACAGCATAACTTTGGTTCCAGTGAACAGATCATTTTCAAATTTTAGTATGATGTTTCTTAGCACATGCTTTAGCCCAGGCTATAATTTAATGTTCCTGGCCCCGCCTGTTTTAGAAAAAGGGGCCAAAAGGGGTTAAATTGGTTGTTTTCACATATTTGACTGTAGAATCTTTTTTATTTATCGGATTTTGATGGGGTTTCTTTCAGTAAACTCCTTAGAAAATTTCCAATCTGGAGTATGCCCAATAGATTTCACGTGGCATGTACCGTTCACGAGATAAATGGGGCCCAAAAGGGGCAAATTTCAAAAATTTCAAATTTTTATTTTTAGTCCGATTTTGATGCAATTTTTTCCAAAGGATTCCTTATGAAAAATTATCGTGGCCTTCTACTATTAGATTTTTGGTAACTTGTTTCCTTACCCAGCTATGAGGGGCCGAAGGGGGCCAAAATCGTAAATTTACAGTGAACCAAAAAATTTTATTATACCCCCGCTACATAGTAGTGGGGGTATACTGGTTTACCTCCGTTCGTTTGTTCGTTTGTCCGTTCGTCTGTCCGTAACCACACTTTTCTCAGCAACTACTTTACAGAATGAAATCATATTTTGGCAAAAACTTTCTCATGATGGTCTGATAAGTATATACAGATTTCAAGGTTACCGCATAAGTACTTCCTGTTTGCGGAGACTTTATTGTTTTTTTTATTGTTGTACAGCATATGGAATTTTACGTCACATTTTTTTCTGAAACTGTTAAAGGGATTCAATTGTTGTTATGCACAGAGCTTCCTTATGGTCCAATCTATCGTGTATTCAAATTTCAGGGTTACATCTTAAGCACTTCCTCTTTGCCGAGACTTCATTGTTGTACAATATATGGAATTTTTCATCACAATTTTTTCTGAAACTGTAAGTGGGATTCAGTTGTTGATTTGCACAGAGCTTCCTTATGGTCCAATCTATCGTGTATTTGGATTTCAAGGTTACACGGTAAGCACTTCCTGTTTGACGAGACATCATTGTTTTTCATTGTTGTACAATATATGGAATTTTTCCTCACAATATTTTCTGAAACTGTAAGTGGGATTCAGTTGTCATTTTAAACAAAGCTTCCTTATGGTCCAATCTATAGTGTATTCGAATTTCAAGGTTACGTCATAAGCAATTCCTGTTTGCCGAGACATTGTTTTTCATTGTTGTACAATATATGGAATTTTTTTTCACAATTTTTTCTGAAACTGTTAGTGGGATTCAATTGTTGTTTTGCACAGAGCTTCCTTATGGTCCAATCTATTGTGTATTCCGATTTCAAGGTAACACGATAAGCACTTCCTGTTTGCCGAGACGTCGTTGTTTTTCATTGTTGTACAAAATATTGAATTTTTTGTCACAATATTTTCTGAAACTGTAAGTGGGATTCAGTTGTTGTTTTGAACAAAGCTTCCTTATGGTCCAATCTATCATGTAGATGAATTTCAAGGTTACGTCATAAGCACTTCCTGTTTGCTGAGACGTCATTGTTTTTCATCGTTGTACATTATATGGAATTTTTCGTCACAATTTTTTCTGAAACTGTAAGTGGGATTCAATTGTTGTTTTGCACAGAGCTTCTTTATGGGCCAATCTATCATGTATTCGGATTTCAAGGTTAAGTTATAAGCATTTCCTGTTTACTGAGGTGTCATTGTTTTTCATTGTTGTACAATATATGGAATTTTTCATCACAATTTTTTTTGAAAATGTAAGGCAGTTTTAATTGTTGTGCAGACAGTTATCATTGAAATGTTGGTTACTAGGATTCAATTGTTGTTATGCAGAGAGCTTCCTTATGGTCCAATCTATCGTGTATTCAAATTTCAGGGTTACATCTTAAGCACTTCCTGTTTGCCGAGACTTCATTGTTGTACAATATATGGAATTTTTCGTCACAATTTTTTCTGAAACTGTAAGTGGGATTCAATTATTGATTTGCACAGAGCTTCCTTATGGTACAATCTATCGTGTATTTGGATTTCAAGGTTACACGGTAAGCACTTCCTGTTTGACGAGACGTCATTGTTTTTCATTGTTGTACAATATATGGAATTTTTCGTCACAATTTTTTCTGAAACTGTTAGTGGGATTCAATTGTTGTTTTGCACAGAGCTTCCTTATGGTCCAATCTATTGTGTATTCCGATTTCAAGGTTTCACGATAAGCACTTCCTGTTTGCCGAGACATCGTTGTTTTTCATTGTTGTACAAAATATGGAATTTTTTGTCACAATATTTTCTGAAACTGTAAGTGGGATTCAGTCGTTGTTTTGAATAAAGCTTCCTTATGGTCCAATCTATCGTGTATTTGAATTTCAAGGTTACGTCATAAGCACTTCCTGTTTGCTGAGACGTCATTGTTTTTCATTGTTGTACAATATATGGAATTTTTCGTCACAATTTTTTCTGAAACTGTAAGTGGGATTCAATTGTTGTTTTGCACAGAGCTTCTTTATGTCCAATCTATCGTGTTTTCGGATTTCAAGGTTGAGTTATAAGCATTTCCTGTTTACTGAGGTGTCATTGTTTTTCATTGTTGTACAATATATGGAATTTTTCATGACATTTTTTTTTGAAAATGTAAGGCAGTTTTAATTGTTGTGCAGACAGTTATCATTGAAATGTTGGTTACCAGGATTATGTAATTGTTATTATCCCCTCGCCCAACGGGGTTGGGGAGGGGATATAGCATCTCGTCCGAGTGTCCGTCTGAGTGTCCGTCCGTTCGTCCCACCTCAGGTTAAAGTTTGCGTTAAGGTTCATATCTGAGAAACTACAAGTGACTTACCAATCATCTTATTTCAGTGGATGCATCTTGGAGAGTGATGCTGCTTCAGATGATAGTTGGGTCACTCTGACCTACATTTTACGCTTCAATGACTCAGTTTAAAGTTTGCGTTAAGGTTCTTATCTGTGGAACTACATGTGGTACATCAATTATCTTTGGTCAGTGGATGCGTCTTGGATAGTGATGCTGCTTCAGATGATAATTGGGTAGCTCTGACCTACATTTTACGCTTCAGTGACTTGGGTTAAAGTTTGTATTAAGGTTCATATTTGTGAAACTACATATGGTACATGTACATCAATTATCTTTTGTCAGTATATGCGTCTTGGAGAGTGATGCTGCTGCAGATGATAATTGGGTCACTCTGACCTACATTTTACACTTCAATGACTCAGGTTAAAGTTTGCGTTATTTTTCATATCTGAGAAACTACAAGTGGCACATCAATCATTATTGGTCAGTGGATGCGTCTTGGAGAGTGATGCTGCTTCAGATGATAATTGGGTAGCTCTGACCTACATTTTACGCTTCAGTGACTTGGGTTAAAGTTTGCGTTAAGGTTCATATTTGTGAAACTACATATGATACATCAATCATCTTTGGTCAGTGGATGCGTCTTGGAGAGTGATGCTGCTTCAGATGATAATTGGGTCACCTTGACCAACATTTTATGCTTCAATGACTCAGGTTACAGTCTGTGTTAACCCTTATCATGCTATTTTGTTTTATGGAAAATCAGCGGTTTGCATTTATTTGCAAATTTATGCAAATTATATGCAAATGAAGCAACTGATTCTGAAGATGTTTATTGTTTACTATAGAGCTAGTATAAGTGAGCACGGGGTGGGGTGGGTGGGGTGAGGAGGTGGGGGTGGATGGGCGGGGCTAAGCCCAAAATATTGGTAACCACAGAGAAAAGTGCCATTTTTTGGCCTTTTTGGCCACTTTTTTTGGCCGCAAAATGGATGACGATGACGTATCAATTTAAAGTGTTTTCTGAAGACTTTGCACCTGGTGGGTCATTCCTACTTACAAAGTATGAATAGTTGGGTATAAGCATGATCTGTGTGTTGGGTTACATTCTTCGACGGCCTCAAAATTGACATTTTTTCACGATTTTGCACTTTTAAACCGGAAGTGGTGATGTCGCATGCACCCTAGGGACTGGCACTTTTATCCTGTGATAGATATGACATCGTATTATCATAATAAACCAATTTAGAGTATTAGGTATGAAGTGTTGCATTCTGGTTGCCAAAAAATGGAGCCCACCCCTTCCAAAATGTGCGAATATTTTGCACTTTTTAATGAAAAGCCTACGTTTCCATGCTGATATGACCTAGGATTGGCAAAATTGTCCTTTCTTGATATGTGATATTGTTGGAAATATCTATTTCTATGTTTTAAGTGCAAAAAACCATATCTGCATAGGTTTTGGGACCTGTAAGAGGTGTTCAACTGAAGTATGACTGCAACCCGTCAAATGACGGGACCCGCATGGTAAGTGTTAAGATTCATCATTCATCTTAGGTCAGTTGATGCCTCATGGAGAGGGATGCTGCTTTTGAGAATATATTGAATTTTAACTGAATTTGGAAATTTAATTGCTACAGGCGAGGGGATTAGCTGTCTTTTCCAACTGCTCCCATCTTGTTATACTTGTATTGTGTCCATACTTGTACTTTGTCCGGACACAATTAAATTTTCACTTGCCACATTGATTCAGGGTATAATGAGCGGGGGTATATCAGGCTGCCATTGGGCGCCAGCTCTTGTTTATCATCGGATTTCGATGGGATTTTTTTCTTTGGATTCCTCTTGATGTAAGCTTTCAGCATAATGTCAAAGGATTTGGTGTAGCTTTTACCGTTTCCGATCTATGAGGGGCTGAAGGGACCAAAATTGTAAATTTACAGATAACCTAAAATTTTTATTTTTCGTCGGATTTCGATGGGATTTTTTTCTTTGGATTCTACTTGATGTAAGCTTTCAGTAGTATGCAACGGATTTGGCATAGCTTTGCCGTTAACGAGCTATGAGGGGCCGAATGTGGGGCAAAAATCGTAAATTTACAGATTACCTAAAATTTTTATTATTCATCGCATTTCGATGGGATTTTTTTATTATTTGATTCCTCTTGATATAAGCTTTCAGCAGCATGTCAATGGATTGAGCGTAGCTCTTACCGTTTCTGAGCTATAAAGGGTCAAAGAGGAATTAAAAGGAGTCATAAGGGCTAATTTTTATTTTCCCTAGTTTGTGTCCAGCTAATTACTGGGTCAATCTCCTTGTTGCGTCCATCTAATTATTGTGTCAAGCTCTTTCCTATGTCCATACTCACTTTAAATTACACTTTTTCAAATTTCAGTGGACGACATGCTGCGGTCGTATCATGCTGCGCTCGGTGTAGCCCTTTATTGTATTATGAAAAAAAGTATTTATAATAAATATTATATTGGGGTATTTGCTTGTGTGTATTTCTATCTGTATTTATTTCTTTAAGAAAGTTTACCAAATTTGTGCATTTATTAATTATTATTTACAATATAATTTATTTCTCAGACCTAAATTGACTCAGACCGTACGATGACCCCTAGATGCTTTGTTTTGGGTCGTTTTAACCTGGATATGGGATGTTGTCTCCTTGACATTTACCCCATTTCCTTTCTTTTTCATAAATATAATTTAGGTCTCATTTAATTTTTATGTAAATTATTAATGAGGTCTCAGTAGTGTAAGTCAGTCAGACCTGGTAAGAAATTCTAAATATAACCGTCATAGATTCTTATATTGTTATTGAATTTCATGATTCACCTTTACCTGAAGGAAACTTTCATTATAAGCAAAACTAATCCCTCTCTTGTTGAATGAGACATTTATTACAGTAAACATATAAATCTAAAGGTTCATGAATCTAAAATGCAGATAGGCATTATTACTGTAGTAATATGCTATACCTGAATATGTGTGAACTATAAAAAGTGATATGGGTAATATTACTGCAGTAACACGCCTGGGAAACTTGATGGCAACCAAAAAAAAAAAAAACGGTGTCTGGATATCTATGAATAAGTCCAGTTCAAGAAATCAAAGAATGGCACTCCATATATACTTATAAGTTTAACTAAAGCAAAAACCCTTTCTTTATTTGAATAACAATGATAAATTACTTTTTAGCTCACTTGGCCTAAAAGGCCATGTGAGCTATTGCCATCACTTGGCGTCCGTCTCAAACTTTTTCAAGAATCTTCTCCTCTGAAACCACCGAGCCAATTTTAACCAAACTTGGCCTGAATCATTACAAGGGTATCTAGATTCAAAATTGTGTTCGATTAGTTCGAAGACCAAACAACATGGCTGCCGTTTCTAAAAATAGCACATAGGGGGTAAATTGCTGTTTTTGCCAAATAAATAAAAAACGACTACAGATATCAAAAATCCGACGGGAGTGTAAGTGATCAGCATGACAAGATCTACCTGCCCAGCAATTTTGAAGAAAATCCAAAAACCTGTCTTGGAGTTATTGCAATTTTTCTGCAAAAATTTCTAAATTTTAATATTTTTTATTTTTTATTAAAAAAACTGTAACAGATAGAGGTCAATTTTAAATTGCAAAACTGTTCAGCATATCTAGATCTACGCACGTAGAAATTTTGAAGAAAATCTAAATACCAATATAGGTGTAATTGCCCTTTATTGGCAAAATTTTTTTGCAAGTTTATACATTTTGCCTTATATTTCAAAAACGA
>MJUU01070785.1:10634-26562 GCA_002080025.1 Modiolus philippinarum
GGCTAGTGAAATGCTAGTTCGGATAAAACATTTACGGGTCATCGGGATTTTAATTCAATTCTTTATTTCTCATTACCATTGTGAATGCATAGGCATAAAGTTACACAACGCAAAATGAATATATATAATATATACATATTTACAGCAAAAAGGATGACAAACAAATGTAATCAGCCGGGAGTCGACGCCTGTGTTTTTTTTTTTTTTTTTGTTTTTTTTTATAGTAATGTGCATAATTTTTTTTTCAATTTTGATTGTTATTTTCATATGGAATAGCTTATTGAATTTAATTATATCTGCCCTTGAAATATGAAACTTATTTGAATATTTCTTCCTGGTTTCTTTAAAATGCTGGCATTCCAATAAATAGTGAAACTCTTCGCCATTGACAAGTTCAGTTGTCAATTTCGAGTAAAAAATTGTATAAGTTTAAATCAGATGATGCAGAATTTTGCTCATGGGCCTGTGGTCGATACAATGATATGTTGACAGAGCTCTTTTTCTCATAAAAAAGCTACCAAAACAAGAGTATGTTGTTACAACCACTTTTGTAATCCCAACCACTTTTGTAATCCTTGATTACAAAACAACGGCAGTAGAATACAATGTCGTTTGGGGTTACAAAGGTGGTTGGACTAAATGTCCTATCAGCCACTTTTGTAATCCCTAACCACTTTTGTAATCCATCTATTTTAAGATTTTTTTTCAACATAATTTGGATTCAAAAGTACAGGTTTTACTGTAACATGTCACTTTAAGTAAAGATCAACATTTTTTTGATGAAACTCTTTGAGTTGAATAAGGGATTGCAAAAGCGGTTGAGATTACAAAAGTGGTTGACTGAGATTTTTTATCAACCTTTTTGTAATCCCTAACCACCTTTGTAATCCTACGAATTCAGATGTTGTTTAGTATTTTGAAATCCAAAACCACTGTCACTTCACAAGAAAAGATCACCAGTTTTTTATAAAACTTTTTTGGTTGAATGAGGGATTACAAAAGTGATTGACTAAGAATTTCTATCAACCACTTTTGTAATCCTACGATTTAGATGTGGTTTAGTATTTTTGAAATCGAGAACCACTGTTACTTTAAGAATAACGATTAACATTGTTTTTTATAAAACTCTTTGAGTTGAGTGAGGGATTAAAAAAGTGGTTGACTGAGATTTTTTATCAACCACTTTTGTAATCCTACGATTTCAGATGTTGTTTAGTATTTCAAATCCAGAACCACTGTTAGTTGAAGTAAAGATCAACATTTTTTAAATAACACTCAGCTGAATGAGGGATTAAAAAGTAGTTGACTAAGATTTTTTATCAACCACTTTTGTAATCCCACGATTTCAAATGTGGTTCAGTATTTTTGAAATCCAGAACCACTGTCACTTTAAGTAAAGATCAACATCTTTTTGATGAAACTCCTTGAGTTGAATAAGGGATTACAAAAGTGGTGGATATTACAAAAAATGTTGACAGAGATTTGTTATCAACCACTTTTGTAAACTCTAACCAATTTTGTAATTCTACGATTTCAATTGTGGTAAGTATTTTTGAAATCCAGAACCACTGTCACTTTAAGTAAAGTTCAACATCGTTTTGATGAAACTCTTTGAGTTGCATAAGGGATTACAAAAGTGGTTGAGATTACAAAAGTGGTTGACTCAGATGTTTTATCAACCACTTTTGTAATCTCTAACCAATTTTGTAATCCTACGATTTCAAATGTGATTAGTGTTTTTGAAATCCAGCACCGCTGTCACTTCACAAGAAAAGCTCAACACTTTTTTATAAATCTTTTTGGGTAGAATGAGGGATTACAAAAGTGGTTGAGATTACAAAAGTGATTGACTAAGAATTTCTATCAACCACTTTTGTAATCCTACGATTTCAGATGTTGTTTAGTATTTTAAATCCAGAACCACTGTTAGTTGAAGTAAAGATCAATATTTTTTGCAATAACACTCTTTCAGCTGAATGAGGGATTAAAAAGTGGTTGACTTAGATTTTCTATCAACCGCTTTTGTAATCCCATGATTTCAAATGTGGTTCAGTATTTTTGAAATCCAGAACCACTGTCACTTTAAGTAAAGATCAACATCTTTTTTGATAAAACTCTTTGAGTTGAATAAGGGATTACAAAAGTGGTTGAGATTACAAAAAAGGTTGACAGAGATTTGTTATCAACCTCTTTTGTAAACTCTAACCAATTTTGTAATTCTACGATTTCAATTGTGGTAAGTATTTTTGAAATCCAGTACCGCTGTCACTTCACAAGAAAAGATCAACACTTTTTTATGAAACTCTTTGGGTTGAATGAGGGATTACAAAAATGGTTGAGATTACAAAAGTGATTGACTAAGAATTTCTATCAACCACTTTTATAATCCTACAATTCAGATGTGGTTTAGTATTTTTGAAATCCAGAACCACTGTCACTTTAAGTAAAGTTCAACAACTTTTTGATGAAACTCTTTGAGTTAAATAAGGGATTACAAAAGTGGTTGACTGAGATTTTTTATCAACCACTTTTGTAATCTCTAACTAATTTTGTAATCCTACGATTTCAAATGTGGTAAGTATTTTCGAAATCCAGTACCGCTGTCACTTCACAAGAAAAGATCAACACTTTTTTATGAAACTCTTTGGGTTAAATGAGGGATTACAAAAGTTGTTGAGACTACAAAAGTGATTGACTAAGAATTTCTATCAACCACTTTAATAATCCCACGATTCAGATGTGGTTAAGTATTTTTGAAATCCAGAACCACTGTCACTTTAAGTAAAGATCAACACTTTTTTATGAAACTCTTTGAGTTGAATAAGGAATTACAAAAGTGGTTGAGATTACAAAAGTGGTTGACTAAGATTTTTTTATCAACCACTATTGTAATCCCTAACCACTTTTGTAATAGTACGATTTCAGATGTTGTTTAGTATTTTGAAATCTAAAACCACTGTCAGTTGAAGTAAAGATCAATATTTTATTTTATAAAACTCTGAGTTGGATGAGGGATAAAAAAAGTGGTTGACTAAAATTTTTTTCGACCACTTTTGTAATCACACGATTTCAAATGTGGTTCAGTATTTTTGAAATTAAGAACCACTGTCACTTTAAGTAAAGGTCAACGTTTTTGTTATGAAACTCTTTGAGGTGAATTAGGGATTAAAAAAGTGGTTGAGATTACAAAAATGGTTGACTGAGATTTTTTATCAACCACATTTGTAATCTTACGATTTCAGATGTTGTTTAGTATTTTGAAATCCAGAACCACTGTCACTTCACAAGTAAAAATCAACACTTTTAGCTCACCTGGCTAAAAGGCAATGTGAGCTATTTCGTTCACTTGGCGTCTGTCGGCGTCCGTCGTCCGTCCTTCCGTCCGTCGTCAGTCCGCCAGTCCGTCGTAAACTTTTTCAAAAATCTTCTCCTCTGAAACCGCTAGGCCAATTTAAACCAAACTTGGCCTGAATCATCACCAGGGTATCTAGATTTAAAATTGTGTTCGATTAGTCCGAGGACCAAACAACATGGCTGCCGTTACTAAAAATAGCACATAGGGGTAAATTGCTGTTTTTGGCAAATAACTCATATCAAAAATGTGACAGGTGTAAAAGTAATCAGCATGACAAAATCTACCTGCCCTGCAATTTTGAAGAAAATTCGAAAACCCGTCTTAGAGTTAGTGCCCCTTTTCCATGAAAATTTCAAAATTTTGAAGTTCTTTATTTTTTATCGCAAAAACTATAACAGATAGAGGTCAACTTTAAACTGCAAAAATGTTCAGCATATCAAGATCTACCAACCTTGAAATTTTGAAGAAAATCTCACCACGAGAAAATCTCATATACGAGTTTTTGCCCTTTATTGGTCAAATTTAAGAAATTTGATACTTTTTGTCATCAATTTAAAAAATCTTCTGCTCAGAAGCCACCGCGCCAATGTTACAAAACTTGACCTGAATCATCACCAGGGTAAGCAGTTTCAAAATTGTGTTCAATTAGTCCGAAAACCAAGCAACATGGCTGCTGTTCCTGAAAAAAGAACAAAGGGGTAAATTGCATTTCTTTCTTGCAAATAACTCGAAAACCGTTACAGATATCAAAAATCTGATAGGGAGTGAAAGTAATCAGCATGTTTTGAAATCTAGAACCACTGTCACTTTAAGTAAACATCAACATTTTTTATGAAACTCTTTGAGTTGCATAAGGGAGTACAAAAGTGGTTGAGATTACAAGAGGGGTTGACTAAGAATTTTTTTGATCAACCACTTTTGTAATCCTACGATTTCAGATGTTGTTTTTAGTATTTTGAAATCAAGAAACACTGTCAGTTGAAGTAAAGATCAACAGTTTTTTTTTTATAAAACATTAGTTGAATGATGTATTAAAAAAGTGGTTGAGATTTCAAAAATGGTTGACTAAGATTTTTCATCAGCCCATTTTTGTAATCCCACGATTTCAAATGTGGTTTAGTATTTTTGTAATCAAGAACCACTGTAACTTTGAGTAAAAATCAACATTTTTTATGAAACTCTTTGAGTTTTATAAGGGATTACAAAAGTGGTTAAGATTACAAAAGTGGTAGACTTATATTTTTTATCAACCGCTTTTGTAATCCCTAACCACTTTTGTAATCATACGATTTCAGATGAGGTTTAGCATTTGTGAAATCCAGAACCCCTGTCACTTTAAGAAAAGGTCAACATTTTTTGGATAAAACTCTTTGAATTGAATAAGAGATTACAAAAGTTGTTGAGATTACAAAAGTGGTTGACTAAGATTTTTTATCAACCACGTTTGTAATCCCAAGATTTTAATTGTGGTACAGTATTTTCTGAAATTCAGAATCACTGCCACTTAAAGTAAAGATCAACATTCTTAAGAAATTCTTTGAGTTGAATGAGGGATTTCAAAAGTGGTTGAGATTTTAAAAGTGGTTGACTGAAATGTTTCATCAACCACTTTTGTAATCATTAACCATTTATGTAATTCCATGATTTCGAATGTATTTTAGTATTTTTGAAATTCAGAACCATTGTCACTTCAAGTAAAGATCAATATTTTAAGGCACTCTTTGAGTTGAATAAGTTATTATAAAAGTGGTTTAGATTTCAAAAGTGATTGACTAAGAATTTTTATCAACCTCGTTTGTTATCCCTACCCTAACACCGTTTGTAATCCCTTGATGACAAATATGAAGATTGCAAAAACGGTTCGATTGATCCAGCCACCAACCCTTATTAAAGTAAAAACCACTTTTGAAATCCAATTTGTTAGGGCCACCTAAGATATCTGATATTAATGTTCAGTTCAAATTGTGTGAGATACCCCATGATTTCAAAAGTGGTTGATAAGAAATTGCTATTTACCACTTTTGTAATATCATCTACGTTTCTAATCCCTAGATTACAAATGTGGAGTAGATTTCAAAAGCCGTTCGCTTAAATCTTCCACCAACCCTTATTAAAGTAATAACCACTTTTGAAATACTATTGTATAGGGCAACCTTAGATATGAATATTGTGTAAGATACCAAATAAATATTTTATCCTGGATTTCAAAAATGGTTGGGGATTTCAAAAGTGGTTGATGAGAAATGGCTATCAACCACTTTTGTTATTTCAACAATTTTTGTAATCCGAATCAATTTGCAATATGGGAGAGATTTCAAAAGTCATGTGTTTATATCTTCCACCAAGCCTTCAAAAAGCAATGACCACTTTTGAAATTGTTTAGGGCCACCCTAGATAATCTTTATTGATTTTAAGAACAAGTTGTGCAAGATACATAACCCATAATGTATTATCCTGGATTTCAAAAATGGTTGAGGAATTTTGTTATCCCACCAAACAGCGATTGGAAGAAATCTTTGGCAGTTAATTTAATGTTTGCTGACAAACCCGCATTCATTAATAATATGGAGCATGGCCGTGGCGTTATTCGATAATCAGCAATGAATTACACTCAAACCGGTGCTAGGGGCTGTCTTGAACTTACTATGAGTTATGAGAAAAGCTCATTGTTGAAGGCCTCGTGGAGACTTCAAGATGAAGAACAACAGTTAAAGCGTTGTTCCATTGCTTTGCTTTACCTTGTTTATTTGTAGAGACCTTGTCTTATGTACATTTACTCGATATCCCTTCATTGCTTATGGTAAAGATTTCAAAAGTAATTCGGTTAATTCTAAAGCCGGCCATCAATGAATCAATAATCACTTTTGAGATACTCTGTTACAGGCAGTCTTTTATCAATTGTGTTCTGTACAAATTGGGTTTGTAAAATACCATGAAATCTATTGTCATAAAAGCTGAAATCAAATACGGATTGAGTGCCATGTGTTTGTCCCTATGTTGTAATCGTCCTCTAGCTTGAATATCTAGGAGAGGTCGCAGCTTTGACCGATCTTATCATATGGTAAGCCTGGATACTGCACTTGGTATGTTCTTAGCAAGCGCCTCAAGCTTCTCGGGATCGGTGATCATCTTGATGAACGTCATTTATTTACAGAATCACCAACGCCTCGTAAGCGTTGGATAGATCACCCCTAAGCATTGGACCAATCGCCGTACGCAGAAAGTTTTGAGTGCCTCTTGCATTTAATTAACACTGCCCGATATGGATGGGTATCTGCACTGATTGCCGCGGACGGGTCTTGATGCAGCACTGGGGTCTATCTATTGCATCAATATCTTTGGTCCATACCATAAATAAGCCCCCGCTCCAACTAGATCTCACATTGAAGGGGAGGTCGTGGAAACTTGGGTGCATTTTCGGACTTCCGATCAAAGTATCGTTGATTCTCCAGAAAAGTTCCTGCAAGTAATCCATTTTTTTTATCTTAGACTAGGTGAAATTCGCCTAGATTGCATAGACTCTTTCCAATTTTGAGGCTCGTGCGATCGACTTGAAAAGGAATGAAATAGCTGCAATGATCCCGGCGGATATAATCGCAATTTTTGGCATCCTACGGGAAGAGGAAGATGAAGCTGGCATTCATCCAGATCGATTGCCACGGGATCTTGAAGAAATTTTGGCAGAGGTAGAATTATTCTACGTTATGATGGCGACCCTGCATATAGTATACTTCGCACTCGCTTTGCTTGCTCAGCATAAGAGTAGTAGCAACCATGATATTCCTCTGAGAGGGGTCGAGGTGGCAAGGGTCTGGCACGTCGTTTTAATGCTCGAACACCGGCCCGATACCGCTTGGTTTGGGCGGTTGCTTCACCATGTCCACGACGTGGATCAAGGATGGGGTTTGCTACCCTTGTCCCAGAGAAGGTTGCGGAAATCGTCTTTCCGAAACCGTTGCCCAGTCCCCGCAAGAGCAGCTGGTATATTGGCTGGTGGCGCGGTTTTCCGTAGACGTAGAATCGATTGTAGTCGATCCATCCATCGCACAGGAGGGGGTTATTCATCAGCATCGTCTTGCCTCGGTCCGATTTCATAATGATCAGACCTAGGTTGCATTGATGCTGAAGGAGAAAGTGGTTATGCACACTCGTAGGTGAGGTTTTCAACGCACATTGTTCTATATAAAATGGCAATGTACGATCTGAAAAGCCAAATGAAGACGAGTACGAAATGCTTGGATGGGATAGACTGGAACGAAATGCTTGGGCGAGGAAGTGACCAGCAATGGCTGGCGGTTGGAGATTGGGACCTGTGCGTATGCGGAGCCAAGAAGTCGCAGGTCATTGCAGCTACCGGATATGTCCTAATAAATAAGCTGATAAATTAAATGTCCGTCGAGATGCAATAGCCCAGGCATAATTTTGTGTTTTACGGATTTTCCTTACTGGTCTCTCCATGTCATTGATTCTGACTTTTTTGTCACTTTTATTCACCTTTCCGGGGACCAACCTGAAAAGGCTGCATTTACCCAAAAACGATGCCCATTAACCCAGCGGATCAGCACGATCTATGTGACATACCAAGCATAAGAATACGCTGGCACGCAATGCGATCTGCGATAAAAAGATGTTATCCTCCTTCGATGCCATATTTAACCCTCTGCACGCGAAAGCTTCGAGCATGACAGACCCATCATCGGTAACAAAGCCAAAATTTGACTGGGCTTGGGGACTAAAGTTCGGATGATCTTCCCGAAGAAATGCATAAGGTCGTCCAACGCAAATTCCAGAAACGTCTGGGGCAAAAGGGTTGGTAGAACGAGACCTGGGCTGTCGCTATCGTAATAATGAGTGCATTTTTCACCATAATCGAGGCTTCAAGTACCTCTTGAGCAGCATCGACGTCTTCTCCAAGAAAAACTGGCTGGTGCCGCTCAAGAATTAGAAAGGTGTCCTTTGCCAGATGCCTTTCGGACTGTCCTCAAGGATCGTTAGCCCGAGAATCTATTGAGCGATAAATGCATAGACATTTATAATCGTGAGATGAGGGATATGCTCCTGAAGTTCTACTCCACCAAGAACGAAGAGAAGTGGAGCGTGGTGAATCGCTGGAGTCGTACCATGAAGGGAATATATTTAAGTACTTCCCGTCACTTTGACGGGCACTTACCTCCCTGTCTTGAACGATCTCGATCGCCAGTTTAATACCACCATGCATCAAAAAATCAAGATGACTTTCACCGCTGCCAGCCAGAAAGAGCACGAAGCCAATTTCTGGAATCTTTACGATCTCCCAGCAATGAAGCTGTAGCGATTCGTTGTCGGCGATAAAGTCCGGGCCAGCAAGAAAAATGGTGCATTCGAGAATGGATATACTCTGCGCTGAACCTAGGAAGTTTTCCCAATCCCCAAGCTTTTAATACGCATCCGACCACCTATCGCCTCAAGGACTTCAACGGCGGGTTTTAATTCCTGGATAAAGCGATCCGACCTGCAAAAAAAAACCCATCGGAAATCTTTTCGGTCCCTCTAGAGAGATAAAAGAAAGACTATGGTGGATTAGCCCTAGTTAGTGGTGTGTCAACCCTCAAGCGACAATATGATTGAGTCAATAGAACGATATTCATCAATATCGACAACCTCCGTCTGGACCTACTAGACTTGACTTTCTTCTATAATTTATCATAGCTTGCATTCTTGCTGCCAGCTCATGCCACTTTGTAGCGTTCCATCCCATGGTCACCACCTCGTCTGCTTTGGCCTCTCAGATTGCGGTTCAAATGCCCTATCGATATCCAACCATCTTACTCTTGCCATGAGTAACCACTTAGCCATCTCTTTCTCGATGCGATCCAAACGTTTCTTCTTCGCCTCGAGTGCTTTAAGGTTGCACTGAGCTCTGCCTCTAAGTCATCGATACCTTTCAGGCTATCCTTCAGCATGAGGTTGATCCTTCTCCTTATGATGGCGTCCTAGCTATCACGTGACCATCCAAAACTGTTGATTCGATGATGGTTCATATCAAGATCCTGAAGCATCGGCCAGATGGACATGCGCTTCGTGGAGTGAGTTCCGAACTTATCCATTTATCTATGACCTAGAGCGTTCTTATTTCCGATATGATTTTAAATGCATGCAGGCAAAAGTGCCCGCAGATCATGTTGCCGCGCCGCGGAGTTCATTGGTATTCTATCGAATCTCCGATCGCAGATATTCGACTATCTCGACTGTGAGGCCTCCACGCTTTTACCAAGAGGTCAAGTGCGTGTTGGGAATATCGCGTTCTTCGTGATGTAGTATGCCACATACGATGGGATTCGGGCTGGTGGTAGGGCATCGCCATTTGCTATGTCTCTGAATCGAGGGATTCCTATGGCCGTTGCAGCTTCCTCGATCTTCACGTTCGAGAGGGTCTTATTGGGGAGGAGAATGCCGTGCACTCGTATGCTGCTCATTCATCTAGACCCGGTAGTGACTATCCGCCAGGGTATGGACCCCATCCGACAGCATAAAATGCTTACAATCGTTAGAGGAGAGGGATTTTTGCAGGATTCAAGGGTAAGAACCCCGTGGAGCCAGCTGTGGAAAATATGAATTGAGCGATACTTTTCCTCTCCGGTATTTAGGCACTTTCAAGTCTGCGAAGGTCAAAACGCATCCAACCACGTTTTTCTCGCTTTTAACCTTCTTGCGCTCCCTTTAATTCAGTCTAAACGCAAATGTACTCGATCATCTGCTGGCCGGCACACTCCTTTAACTTGCCAAGCTCATCACCGACCCTTATATTCTGCTCAGTGCTGAAAAAGGATTCGCGTGGATAACCATGCCTTTCCAGAAATAGGCCCAGGGAACAACCCCTACGTGAGAGGCCATGAACCGCGCAAACCGACTAACTATATCAATAACTTCTACGGATGGCGAGTCGGGCCCTACCCGCCGGAAAATTTCACGGATTTGAGTGGAAAATGTATGCCAAAAATTTTCGCGTTTTAGATTTTCGCAGATTATCAAAGATCCTATATATATCCCACGGAAACAGAAAATATTCGCGAAATTTATTTTCGCGATTTAAGTCCATCCGCGAAATTACCCGATATACGGTACCTCAAGACAATGTATGGTGACCGAGACAGCATCTGCTACACTGAAAGGGAAAGCTTGATTTGCGAAATCTGGACGGCTGACGTATATAAAGATATGCCGAAGAGTGTGCAGCAGTGTTCGGTACCTAAAACTACGCAGCAGACCATGCTTCTGGTACAATGGTGACAATAAAGAAGTGCTCAGTAAGTTCAGGGATGAGTTTGCCTTCACACTGGATCTAGTTGGGTGCAAGAAGGTTAAAAGCGTGAAGAAGAACGTTGTAGAGTGCGTTTTGACCCTTGCAGACTTTAAGGAGTGCCTAGATACGTGCGAGGAAACTGACTGCTAAATTCATTTTGTCAGCAGCTGGCTCCACGAGGTTCCTACCCTAGAATACTGCAAGAAATGCCTCTTCCCCAATGATGATTAGCAGTATATCCTGCCGGATGGGATCCATACCCTGGCGGATAGTCACTACCGGGTCTACATAATGAGCAGAATACATATTGCACGACATTCTCCTCCCCAATAAGTCCTTATCGAACGTGGAGATCGAGGAAGCTGCCACGGCCCTCGGAATCCCTCGATTCAGAGGCATATTGCATGGCAATGCCCTACCACCCACCCCGAAACCTGTCGAATACGGCAAAGTAAATCACGACGAACGCGATATTCCCAGCAAGCCCTGGACCTGTTGGTATAAGCGTGGAGGCTTCAAAGTCGAGATAGTCGAATATTTGGGACCGCCGAATCGATATAATACCAATGAACTCTAAAGGCGCGGCGACATGATCTGCGGGCACTTTTCTCTGCACGTATTTAAGATCATATCGGATGTAAGAACGATCGGGGAGGTGATCTTTGTGCTATAGATAAATGGGTAAGTTCGGAACTCACTCTACGAAGTGCATGCCCATCTGGCAGATGCTTCAGGATCTTGATATGAACCATCATCGAATCACCATTCTTGGAAGGCCATGTGATAAGCTAGGGCGACGTCACGAAGAGAATGATAAACCTCAAGCTGAAGGATAGCCTGAAAGGTATCGATGACTTAGAGGAAGAGCTCAGTGCAACCTCTAATGTAGATAGATACTATTGCGCTGCTCAATCCAATCGCGCATTTAAAAATAAAGAGTCGGATACGAGATTTGTCTGATTTTTGGACCGGAACAGTAATTAGAGAGCTTTTCCTTTGTGACGTCATAATTGACTGACAGATGTGAAACGTCATATTTCGTCCACTTTGCCGCGAATTAGGTCCCTTTTTCTTTAAATGATGTGTCATCCGAAAACTTTATAAAATATCTCCATTCAAAGCATGGTGACATACATTTTTTCATTGTAAGCAATAAATTATATCATAAACTATCTATTTAAAGAAATATATAAAATTCTTATGGATAAGAGATTTATTTATATTCCTTTAAAAACTGCCTTTCCACATTTGCCGGTGCATTCTTTGTAAATTCAGCCGAGAAAACTGCTAAAAATGAGTAAACTTTGATCTCAATTCTAGAAAAAAACAAGCATTGTGACCCTTACTTTTTATTACAGATATCAGGTTGGTAGGATTGGTTCATTAATTGTGCCGACTTGTAACAAAATCTCATGGATATTTATTTTAGTGTCTATCTACCTTAAAACAATCGAGGAGTAAAAAAAAACGCTTGCACCGCATCGAGAAAGAGTTGGCAAAGTGCTTAATAATGGCAGGGGGTTAGATGGTTAGATTTCGAAACGGCATTCGACCCGCAATCAGAGAGGGGCCAAAGCAGACGAGCTGGTCACCACGGGATGTAACGCTACGAAGTGGCACGAGCAGGCAGCAAGCATGCAAGCTAGGATAAACTATAAAAGAATTTCAAGTCTAGTAGGTCTTGACGGAGGTTGTCAATATTGATAAACATCGTTCTAATGACTCAATCATGTCGCTTGAGGGTTAACACACCACTAACTAGTGCTGATCTACCATAGTCTTTCTTGTATTTCTCTAGATTGACCGCCAATATAACCGATGGGGCTTATTGCTGCAGGTCGGATTACTTTATCCAAGAATTAAAACTTGCTTATCTCATATCCCTTGAAGTCCTTGAGGCGGTGGATGGTTGCATGCGTATTAAAGGGTTGGGGGGTGGGGAAATCTTCCTAGGTCCAGCACAGTATCAATTTTCGAATGCCAAACTTTTCTTGGTGATCCGGACGTTATCGCCAACGTCGAATCGCTGCAGCTTCATTGGTGGGACATTCGTAAAGATTCCAGAAGACCCTTGCCTCGTGCACTTTCTGACTGGCGGCGGTGGGAGCAATTTTGATTCGCTTATTCATGTTGCAATTAAACTGGCGGACGAGATCGTCAAAGACAGTGATCTGAGTGCCCGTGCAAGTGGCGAGGATTACTTAAACATATTCTACTTCATGGTACTACTCCAGCGTTCAACCACGCTCGACTTCTCTTCGTAATGGGTGGATTAGAATTCGATGTCGCGGTTCTGGGGCATATCCATCATCTCAAGATTATAAATTTCTATGCAAATATCGGTCCATAGGTTCTCGGGCTTACGATCCTTGAAGACTGTCCAAAAGGCATCTAGCAAGGGGCACCTTTCTTATCCTTGAGCGGCATCAGCCAGTCGTACTTTGAGAAGACGTCGATGATGCTCAAGAGGTACTTGAAGCCTCGATTATGACAGGACGAAGCTCATATTTACGATATCAGCAGTCTAAATCTTGCTCTACCAACCCTTTTAAATCGCGACGCTTCTGGAATTTCCGTAGGACTGGCTTATGCAGTTCTTCGGGTAGTTCATCCATACTTATTCCCCGGGCCCATTGCAAATCGTGCTTTGTTACCGATGATGGGTCTGTCACGCTCGATGCTTTCGCTCAGTGGGATTAGGAATTGTATCGAAGGAGGCCAGCATCGTCCTATCGCAGATGGCATTGCGTGCGACCATATTCTTATGCTTTGTATGTTAAGTAGATCGTGGTGATCCGGTAGGTTGATGCGAATCGTTTTGTGGTACCGGTAGCCTTTTCAGATTGGTCCCCAGACATGTGAAGTTATGCAAGGCGTGGTGCATCTCGACGGACAGTCAATTTATCAGCTATTATCTTATGTAGCTGCAATGAACTGCAACTTCTTGGCTCTGCATATACACAGGCTCAATCTTCAACCGCCACCCATTGCTAGTCACTTCCTAACCCAAGCATTTCGTCCCGGTCTTCCTTTGGTATTTCAGACCGTACATTGCCATTTTATACAGATAAATGGACGTTGAAAACCTCACCTACGATGAGCTTACCGCATGACTACTTTCTACACCCGTATCTATGAAACCTAGGTCTGATCATCATGAAATCAGACCGAGGCAAGATGACGCTGATGAATAACCTCCTTCCGTGCGATAGATCGATTGACTAGTATCGACTCTATGTCTTAGGAAAATCGCGCCACCAGCCAATATACAAGGTACTTTTGCAGGCGCTGGGGCAAGGGTTTAAGAAAGACGATTTCTGCGACCTTCTCTGGAACAAGGGTAGCAACCCCCATCCTTGATCGACGTCTTGGATATGGTGAAGCCACCGCCCTAACAAAGCGATATCGAGCCGTTCTTCGAGCACGAAAACGAAGTGGCAGACCCTCGCGACCTCGACCCTTATCAGAAGAATATCATGGGTTTCTACGACTCTAATACTGAGCAAGCAAAAGAGTTCGAAGAATGCTACGTGCAGGGTCGCCATTATAACGTAGAATTATTCTGCAAAAAATTTCTTCAAGATCCCGCGTCAATCGATCCGGAAGAATGACAACTTCATCTTCCTCTTCGAGCATGATGCCAAGAATCGGGATTATATCCGCCGGGATAATTGCAGCCATCCCACACCTGTTCAATTCGATCGCACGAGGCCCAAAATTGGAAAGTGTCTATGGAATCTAGGCGAATTTCACTTAGTCTAAGATAGAAAATAGATCACCTGCAGTATTTTTTAGAGAATCAACGGTAATTTGATCGGGAGTCCGAGAATGCTCCGAAGTTTCCACGACCTCCCCTCAATGTGAGAACTAGTGGGAGCGGGGGCTTATTTATGGTATTGACCAAAGGTATAAGCGCAATAGATAGACCCAAATGCTGCATCAATCAGTGCAGGTACCCATCATATCCGGCAGTGTTAATTAAATGCAAGAGGTAAAAACTTTCTGCTTAGGGGCGATTGATCCAATGCTTAGGGGTGATCGATTAAACGCTTATGGGGCGTTGGCGATTCTATAAATAAATAGTGTTCATCAAAATCACCGATCCAAAGCAGCTTGAGACGCTTGCTAAGGACCTACAGGAGACTAAGTGAGGTATCCAGGCTTTCGATATGCAGAGTTGCCCAGATAAGATCGGTCTAAGCTGCGACCTGTCCTAGATATTCAAGCACTAGTGCCCTAAGCTAAAGTACAAAAACAACATATGGACAAACACATGGCACTTAATCTGTATTTCTGATATTAGTCTTTTATAACAAAAGATTTCATAGTATTTTACATACACAATTTGTACAGAAGACAATAATAGTAATAAAAAATAAAAGTCATGTAACATTGTAATTCAAAAGTGAATATTTATCATTGCAACGCAGAGCGTTACAGATGTCCGCCAAACGAATACTGTGCGTCCTATTCATAGCACATCTCATTTTCCAGTATTTCTAAGTTTCAATGGCAACGGTAACCAATTTGTAAAATCTGAGGCTAAAAATCATTCGTACACATGCCAGATACTCTTAAGAGAGTATGAGTGTAAGATTTCAGAAGCAGTCGATATCCTCGGTTTTTTCCATTTAAGAAGGGTAAAAATGTTTTGCAAATGTATCATATTTTCTTGGTCAGAGGTCACTTTAAAAGCATAAAATAGATAATGTCTAAAATTCTATCAACTTCCATTAATATTTTTATGTATTTTAAGGCAAAAAAAGTTATGGAAATTGAAGGAAAATTCAAGAGAGAACCGTTTTCCGCCAAAATTTTGACGTCGTATATCTCAAAAGTTCTTACGTGGATTTTCAATTTTTTGTGCCCATCTTGTTTTAGAAGCAAAGCTCTTCAAAACAATAGGCTAGCGTTTTTATTCTTATTACAAAATTTCTGACACTCGTACTCCCTTAATGTAAAATTTTATTCAATTCCGAGAACTTTTGATTTTCCCCGTTTTCATCCAATTTTCTCGCTTTTCTTCTGTTTCCATGGCAACGGCGGCCTTTTTGAAAATTTTGAAAGATGCGAACACATCCACTCATTCAGGAAATCATTCTTGTGAAGTTTCATGAAGGTTGGTCAAATAGTTGCCGATATATGGGGTGGACAATATTTGAGAGGAAGGAAGAAAGAATAATAATAATAACTAGTGTTCCTATGTTTGGATACAAACATAAAAGTCTCCCAAACCTCCCATGGACACAGGAGATGGCTTTTTATTTGAGTTCAGCACAATCTTGACAACC
>MJUU01070788.1:3212-67392 GCA_002080025.1 Modiolus philippinarum
CCGCCATTTTGATTCGTCAAATTTTGTTGGAGTTATGGGACTTTGATTATTTCCACATTGTTATGCAATGGCAAATCTTGTGGACGCAACTCCTCAGAAACCACTGGTCAGAATTCATTCAAATTTTACAGGATTGTTAGTCACAACTAGTACTAGATCATATGGCATGGCCATGTTGATTTGTCAAATTTTGGTGGGAGTTATGGGACTTTGATTATTTCCACATTGTTATACAATGGCAAATCTTGTGGACGCAACTCCTCAGAAACTGCTGGTCAGAATTCATTCAAATTTTACAGGATTGTTAGCCACCATTAGTACAAGATCATATCGCGTCGCCATTTCGAGTCTTCAAATTTTGTAGGAGTTATAGGACTTTGATTATTTCCACATTGTTATAAAATGGCAAATGTTGTGGACGCAACTCCTTAGAAAGGGCTGTTCAGAATTCATTCAAATTTTACAGGATTGTTAGTGGTTATATGTAATAGATCATATCACATCGCCATTTTGATTCAACAAATTATAAGGGAGTTATTGGACTTTATCGACTTAATGCATACTACAACATAGGGAGACTTTCTGGACACATCTCGTTATACTCCAGTTAAGGGATTTTGCTGAAATTTTGCTTAGCTATTTACCACATAATGCAGTTGATCATATCCTGCCACCATTTTAATTCTCAAAATTTTACATGAGAAATGGGACTTCATTGACTTTTCTGCGGCGGCGGGGGACATAGCTACGCGTAGCAATCTTGTTACAAATGAATATCAAACATCTATAAAATTTGTGAAGAATCTGATATATCATCAGCTCAGTTAGGTGTCAATATAATTATGTACATAAAATTTAGATGTTACCTCCTTATAACAATGTTGATTTTAAACATAATCTTACTTTTAAAACTAAGTAATATAAATTGGAAGCATTAAATCCTTCTTTTTTTAATCCCTTCTAGGTATATAAGTAATAAACTATTTTCTCTAATGATATGTGAAGCGGGTTCTGACCGGTTTTATAAATTTTCATATTCAACATGGTGATTAAAGCCCCATGCTATTTCCCACCAAATCTATTCAGAATACAGTTCTTGTTATTTATCTTTAGTGGATAAATAAAATATGATAATGACGGGTATCTTGGTGTAATCTATATATATCTTTGGTATGACAACTGATTGGGTATGAATTGTATTTTAAAACTAGGATAAGGCTTATGAAAGTTACAAGTGTCCAGCAAAATGTGAGGTGCATGCTGAACTAAATTTCTTGAAATCATTTAAATACGAATTAATGGTTAATCTGATGTTGCAAAGGGCATACTGCAAAATATAATTTATATGCGACATAACATACAATAACTGATAGGTACTCCAACGAAGACTTCTGTAAGCGAAGTTTGATAATGTATTAATTTTCATTCCACAAATACATAACGATGACTGAAGACGCACGTTAAATGTTGTATTTAAATTACAACTCATACTTTTCAACTGCAAAGTTTCAAATAGATTCATTAATGCACGTAGGTGCACGGCAATTTTAACTTTTGCTTGCTTTAGAAGTTTTCTTGAATTTCTGTCGTAGTTTATCCTAATTAGGGACCAAAGCGCCGTAACTCCAAATACTTTTGAACCAGTATTTCCTTTGCTCTTAATAGAACTGGTAAATGAAAAGATAACCAATACAGAAAGTGGACAAATTGCAAGTTTTTAATTATGTTAATTAATCCTTAATCTAAAATTTTTTGGAGATGTGAAGTTTTATTTCCTATTATGGAAGCAGATAACTATCTTTTTGAACCGTTATATTCATTGAATTCAATTCAGGGGTAATGCACATACTTACTTGTTATAACCTTGTAAATAGGTTCCTCTTTCAATGACTTTTTTTATTCTTGCCCTTCAGACTGAAGAGTGACCTATGCGCCTCATTATTCGCCGAACAGTATCTCCCACACAATTTCCACCCAAACCTCCAAGACAGTGTACCTGAAGTAAAACAATGATCAATTATTTTCAGCCAAACAATCTAGGAGTAAGAGTGATTTGTCACGAATATCAAATAACATGTGCTATCAATTCCGTTTGCCTCTTGCGATAGCAGCTGTATTTACACATATAAACAAACCTAGTCTAAAAGCAAAAAAGTTGTAAATTGGGCATCCAAGATAATTTACTCCACAACTATCTATGAATCCTTCGAGACAGTAAATAAACTAGAAAATGTGTCCATTCTTGATCTTCACAAACTATTACGAAACAATTATTGTCTTCATTGAAAATTATTATATGGGCTTTTTCAAAAAATAATGTATCGGGTGGGGGAAGAGTAGGAAAGCACTTGAATTAAAATTTGATGGGTTTTTATGGTATAGCGGAGATCCCAACTGAAGACAAAATTGGGCATTTAGGAATTCACATTTTATTTTAAAAAGTGCCCTCCTTATTATGAAGAGTAGCATAGTCTTACCATTGGATTAAGCAAATCCCGTCTTGTGAAAATCTGTCATTTAATACTAGCAGCTCATCTTCATTTCTTAATGTGACTGGTAACAGATCATCGAGATCTGCATCCCCATAGACTTGTCTGTTCTGCTGCAAGCTAAGAATTCTTCTAAGTAAATCTGAGTGTTCACGTAAGGTTGTTTCCATTCTCGATAAACTCATTTTCACCTGATCATCACAACCTGTAATTACAATAATAAATAATAATAAAAAATAACCCTTTGATCAAAACTCCTTATACCATACTATTTTGGATTTGATTGCACAAACCAATTAAAAGATGATGTTTAAAATTTGCAGTGTAGAATTAATTTGGTTGAATTTGTTTAGTTAAATGCCAATTAACTATAACTGACTTTTTAAATCTGTTATTGACCTTTGTGCAACTCCATTAGCGGTTTCTTCAATACTGTTAGTTTATTTTCTTGAATGGAAGAACGAATATCTTGTCTATCTAAGTTATAAGCGTCCCTTCATAACGGCGTAGCTAAGAATTAAGTTTAAAAATTGTGTAAGACTTGAAAGAAATTGTTTGTCATCTTCACTGAAGCCACACCTTATAATGAATATTTCCATTTATAAATATTTTTTAAAATACTTACTATTAGTCCTTCTGGGGGTGACCTCTGGGCTGTCCCTCCAATTCATGTCCCGCCGTGCGCGGTCCCGGCTGAAGAATAGGCCCGCAGAATCCTCTGAGCTTGGAGTATGATTCTTCCTAACTGAGACCTCGTTCGCTTTCCGGGGTAGAATAGGTCCGAAGCGCACACCTACGAGCTTGAAGTTAGAGTCTTCTTATTTAGGCGACACGTTTGCCGTGTGTTGGCGACCCGTGTCGGTGGAGGACGGGATCCTGGTAGTTGAAACACACTACTTTGGCCCTTACTTCATCTAGACGGGCGGTCGAATGGGCCCGATTCGATCAATCGGCTGGTACCACCTAGCCCTTCGGATATCATTATAAACCTAAGCTTGCATGAATTAAAATGAGAAATTATCTTAAACTGTTAAACAAGCCAAATATCTGAAGAAAGCGGTGGCTCATGGATCAGTCCTGTAGATGTTATTCCGAAGAGTTGTATTGCTGGGTAACCCCTAGCACGTTGCTTGTCTTCGCACAGGAATTCTCTATGCGAGTATACTGTCCTGTATCCCTGATGTTTGCGGTTTGCGCTTTTTTACTGGAAATAGAATTGGCCGATCAGGTTTATGATACCTTGGTGGACCCGGATTGGTTTTCAGTCTTTAAGCGTTGGATATCCTCGCCCATGTTGGCACTCAGTGGCGGGTGGGGAGCAGGGCAGTGAACTTTCATTTGACCTTATGGATACACCAGCACACCATTGGGGGGTGGGGAACAAAAGAGATTTAGACTATTCCAGTGATGAAAATAATGATAGACCATTTAAAGCAATTCAGACTGGTACAGATTTATTGTTTTACAGAGTAAAATTGATTCAAAACCTTTAAGTAAAATTTTACCTGCGCCGGCGATGTCAAAAACGTAACCAAATTGAGACAACATCAATCAAAAACCTACTTAAATTATACTAAGTCGGAGACATTCCAGTTGCAGCATCTGCAAACTCAAGATTAAACTTTAGTCATGGCATTATTCGAGACAGAGATGGTGACCTCTCTGACCTACCAGTAACTCAAATTTGCGAGGAGCTGTCTCCACAGGGTGTTATTGATGTCAAGCGTTTCAGCAAAAAAGACAACAACAACAAAATCATAAATCTAAAAAGTAACTTACATTTTAAAATTTTCAAAGCCGACTCCACCAAAATCAATTCATGTAGGCCCTTTTCATATTAAAGTTGCTCCTTTTCTTTCATCGCCAGTGCGTTGTTTTAAATGTCAAAAGTTTTGACATAGCAGTAATTCTTGTAGAGGAAAACAGTACTGTGCTAAATGTGGACAGGAACGACTTGATGTTCAATCCTGCAAGAGCACTGTAAAGTGTTTTAATGCAGTGCAGAACACATGGCTTCTTCGAAAGACTGTCCTGTCTATAAAGAACAAAAAGAAATTCAAAAGATCAAAGCTGAGAAAAATTTGCAGTTATCAGGAGGCAAGGAGGATTTTCTCCGCCTCGAACAATGTCATGACTAACAAGCCATTATATTCTATAATAGTTAAGCAAACGTCGACCACTTCTACTCAAACAAAATAAACATGGCCTCATTCATCTGATAAGCCATTCATCAATAAAATGGATCCTCTAACAAAAGTACTTGTCTATCATGAACACCATCCCAAACAAACTCATCTATTTCGTCTCTGTTAACAACTGTTGATATACACCTTCTTCAAGCTTAGCAAGCATATCATCTAGTCCTAAAAATGTTCAAGACAAGCAGACTACGTCAAATGCAAAAAATAAAAATAAACCTCTACAGCACTCAGAAACTAAGAAAAACCAGTCTGGAAACAAATCTGAACCTGCTATGAAATCACACAGGGTTAAAAAAAAAGCTGAGCGCGTTTTGTCTCAGTACATAACCGTTTCAGCATTCTGCCACCTTCTCCGGTTTCAGACGACGAGGAAGATATGGATATGAAGGCTGTTCTACCTGGAGCAGGAAACACTACATTTGAAGCGAAATCCCAGTCCAGACCCCCCCCCCCCCAACAGGTAGATCCAGTAGATCTTCTCGGTCTGTAAACGTTTAATGCCAACACTCTAGAAGGGATGATATATCCCCCATCAGACCACCAAGATGAATAATATATACAATGTAATTGTAGAGGTCTAAAGGTTAATTTTATTGAAATAACTCTATTGGTTCAATTGTTTAATCCAGTGGCATTTTGTCTTCAAGAAACACATTTGAAGAAAAATGATAACATAAATTTAAAAGACAGCACGTATGCTGGTGAAGATGAGCGAGCTACAGGCGGCTCAACAATTTTTATTCGCATAAAGTCGTTCATAGTTCTGTTGATCTTAAAAACAGATCTTCAGGCTGTTGCTGTCAGAATTTCTTTAGACAAAACTATCACAATATGCTCGGTATACATCCCTCCGAAATGTAACTTAACTTTAGGTCAATTTAAGACATTAACTGACCAATATATTTGAATGGGCGATTTCAATGGACATAATCCATTATTGGGTAGTTCTTCTTTAAACGATAAAGGAAAAAAGGTTGAAGACTTAATGTCATAGGAAGGTTTATGTATTCTAATTGATGGCTCCAGCACTTATTTACATCCAGGTAACGGGGCTTATACAGCTATAGATCTTACTTTAACCGACCCATCAACTCTTTTGGATTTCTCATGAAAAGTTCATGACGACTTATGTGGTAGTGATCATTTTCCTATTATTCTTGAGCATCTTTCTCCATCTGCGACACCAAAGCCACAGAGGTTTAAATTTTATAAAGCTGGTTGGCCCTTATACGAAAAATTATGTGGAGAAGAATTGAAACTAGATATGTTTAAAGAAACCATCGACCCCATCAACTTATTTACTGAAAAAATACTTTCCATAGCTGATAAAACTATACCTAAGACCTCTCCCAATCAAAAACCTTTAGGGAAAATCGTGGTTTGATGATGACTGCGAAGAACGACGGTTTAACACACATCCAACAACAAATAACCTCGGCAATTTTCGTATATTTCATGCGAAAGCCCGAAGAACACTGAAACAAAGAAGGCGTACATCTTGGCGTAACTTTGTTTCAAAATTAAATTGCCACACTCCTATGAACAAAGTATGAATATGGTACTAAAAATTAAAGGGAAAATGTTCATCACATGAAACAAGGGCAAGATATTTTAACATCTGAAAAGGACATTGCTAATAAAATTGGAGAAACTATTGAAAAACACTCATCTTCCAAAAACTTAGGTCCAACATTTCAGAAAATAAAAACACAAAAAGGAAAAAAAAACAAAATTAAACTTCATTTCTAATAATTCGGAAGAATATAACCGTCAGTTTTCTATGGATGAATTGAGAAATTCGTTGGGTAAGGCACATGACACAGGATGTGGACCCGACGAGCTACACTACCAGCTTCTCAAAAAAATCTTCCAGAAACAGCACTTGAAATTCTTTTAACTCTGTTGAATAATATTTGGAAATCCGGCGAATTGCCATCCATTAGGAAACAAGCTACAATAGTACCTATTCCAAAGCCAGGTAAAGACCATTCAGAACCGTCGAATAACAGACCACTAGCATTTACTAGTTGCGTTTGTAAAACAATGAAGCGGATGATAAATGACCGTCTTGTTTGGTTTCTTGAATCGAACGGACTACTGTCGAACATCCAAAATGGATTTCGACAAGGTCGTACAACAATAGACCATCTAGTTCGATTCGAAACATTTATCAGAAATGGATTTGTAAAGAAAGAACATGCAGTGTCTATCTTTTTCGATATTTAACAAGCATATGACACAACATGGAAATATGGCATTTTAAAAGATCTTTTTGATATGGGGTTGAGAGGTGGTTTACCTTTTTTTTTTAGAATTTTCTCAAGGATCGTGAATTCAATGTTAGAGTCAACTCTACATTTTCTGACTCGTTTGAACAAGAGATGGGTGTTCTGCAAGGTAGCATCCTCTCTGTCACACTGTTTAGTATTAAAATAAATAGTTTGGCACATGTTTTAAAAGATAAAATTGATGGATCTCTTTATGTAGACCGCCGTGCGCGGTCCCGGATGAAGAATAGGCCCGCAGCATCCTCTGAGCTTGGAGTATGAGCCATCCTAACAGAGGACCCCGAGGGAACCCCGGGATATAGAAATAGGACCCAGTATCTCCGGCTTGCGGGGTGAGACCCCTCCTAAACGGAGGCTGACCCCGAGGGTCCCGGGATATAGAAATAGGACCCATTCCGTGGTTGTGCGGGATTAATAAATACACAACCCATCTTTCGGATGGGATGTAAACTCAGGTCCACGTGTTGGAAGAAATGCCACGCTTCCTGCACGTTAAAGAACCCTTGTAGCAAGCTCTTTTTGGGGTGGTCCGTAGGTGATCGGCTACAAGGCTAAATTCCCCGCCCTTGACGATTTCACCCTACTTTTCCAGTGGCAGTCAGAATTTTCCGTCCCATGGCCATTTCCATACCCCAAAGTGATTATTTATCAACAAACTTGTTCTCGTCTTGATATAGCTGAAATATTGCTGAGTAGACGTTAAACAATATTCAATCAATCAATCAATCTTTATGTAGATGATTTTCTGATTTGCTATCGTGGCAAAAAACATGAATAATATAGAAAGACAACTGCAACTCTGCTTAAACAGAATTGAAAAATGGGCTGTCGAAAACGGTTCTAAATTTTCTAGCTCTAAAACAGTTGGAATGCATTTCTGTTGTAAACGGAAATTACACCCAGATCCAGAGCTAAAACTGTACAATAGCCCTAATACTATTGTAAAAGAGGCCAAGTTCCTAGGTTTAATGTTTGATTCTTCCCCATATCAAAAAGGTTAAAAAACAAATGCCTTAAGGCATTAGATATTTTAAAAGTTGTGTCGAGTACCGACTGGGGTGCGGATAACACTGTTTTATTAAAATTTATATCGATCGTTGATTCGATCAAAACTAGATAATATTCTCTATGCTGCAGCTAATGAACCATCCTTGGAAGAAAGAGGTATTAAACTTGGTTTACAATATGCAACAAAACTTAAAGCGTATCTTTCAAATCCTTCTCACAACTGTGTTTTCAAGTCTCTTCAAAAAGCTGACTATGAAAAACGCCCAAACGTTATACAACCTTTTGGTCTTCGTATCAAACCACACCTTGAATCAGCTAATATAGATTTAGATGAAATAGCTCCAATAGAAACTCCCAAAAAACCTCCATGGTTGAACCCAAAACCAACATTTAATTCTGAACTACGCAAACAAAAAGGTTGATACCAATCCTCTGGTTATCCAGCAGGACTTAATTAAATCTGAACATCCTGAATACTTGCAAATTTACACAGATGGCTCTAAGGATGGAGACAGAGTGGCTTCTGCAGCCGTTTTTGGAGATCGTGCAGCAACTCTCCGAACACTGAAACAAAGAAGGCGTACATCTTGGCGTAACTTTGTTTCAAAATTAAATTGCCACACTCCTATGAACAAAGTATGAATATGGTACTAAAAATTAAAGGGAAAATGTTCATCACATGAAACAAGGGCAAGATATTTTAACATCTGAAAAGGACATTGCTAATAAAATTGGAGAAACTATTGAAAAACACTCATCTTCCAAAAACTGGTTACCATCCTCTAGTTCCGGAGATCGTGCAGCAACTCTCCGATTACCATCCTCTAGTTCCATATTTAGTGCTGAAGCTAACGCTATTTACTCAGCACTTAAATCTGGCAATTGAAAGTCGAAAAACAAAACGCCCAATTATTTTGAAAATAGCCGAATTCTACAAGTCGCAAGCATTAGGCAAAGAAGTCATTTATGTTTGGATCCCTAGTCATGTGGGGATCTATGGAAACACAGTTGCTAACCAGGAGGCGAAGGATTCATTAGACGACGACTTGGCGGATTGTCCAGTGCTGTACACTGACATGAAGCCTTTAATCGTTAAATACATTTTAAAGTTGTGGCAGACCAAATGGGATCTGCAAGTAAATAACTGCTTGGAATAAAGTCAGGCGTCGGTAAACAGGTCGGTTCCTGCGGTAAAAAACCGTAGGGAACAGGTAGTGTTGACCCGATGTCGTATTGGACACACCAGAACAACACATCGTTTTATTCTCAACAGTGAAAAAAACTATGAATTCTATGAATGTATTCCATGCAATGTCAGCATCTGAACTGGATCATGAATGTATTCCATGCAATTCTCCTCATACAATTCAACATGCTTTAATTGAATGTGTCGATGTTGCCGATATCAGGCGTGATTTTTATTCTGCCGATTGTCTTAAAGACCTATTTACAAACGTCGCTGGCGACAAAATCGTTCAATTTTTAAAAGCAATCAATTTATTCAGTATGATTTAAATGGACCAATTTTAATCAAGTTTCTAATTTCTAATATTGTGACTGTAAAACCAAAATTTCTTCTATTACGTGTTTAACATTTTACACATTTGTTTTTACTTGTATAAAGCTATATGGTTTTATATTAATATTTTATGTTTTTATTAGCTCACCTGGCTATGCCAGGTGGAGCCTTTGCCATCACTTGGCGTCCGTCGTCCGTCCGTCGTTAGCTCACTTTCAAAAATCTTCTCCTCTGAAACAACTAGGTCAAATGGAACCAAACTTTAACTGAATCATCACTAGGGTATCTAGTTTCAAATTTGTTATTTTGTATGTCTTAGGTCAAACAACATGGCTGCCGTTACTTAAAATAGAACATAGGGGTAAATTACAGTTTTTGGCAAATAACTCAAAACCGTTACAGATATCAAAAATCTGACATGGAGTAAAAATGATCAGCATGAGAAGATCTACCCATGTTGAAATTTTGAAGAAAATCTGACAACCCGTCTAATAGTTATTGCCCTTTTTCCGTAAAATTTTCAAAATTTTGATGTTTTTTTTTAATTTTTTATTGAAAAAACTATAACAGATAAGGTTAAGTTTAAATTGCAAAAATGTTCAGCATGTTAAGATCTACCCACATGGATATTTTGAAGAAAATCCAAGTACCTATATATGAGTTGTGGTCCTTTATTGGTCAAATTTTTCGTGATTTTTTACTTTATGTCCTATATTTCAAAAACGCTTTGAGATAGAGGTCAAGTTTAAAATGCAAAAATGTTCAGCATGTTAAGGACTATATTTTATTGAACACATTCAAGTTTTCCAACCGCTTCCAAGATGGCCGCCAGCGGGGAACTAAGTTTACCATTTGACCTAATGGGAAAATTCATACAAAGAACTTTTACTTTAGAACCACTGAATGGATTTGAACCAAACATGGCATGAATGATGTTTATGAGGTGCTGACCAAGTATTATTACTTTGGTGACAATCTGTCATCTTACATGACGGACAGCATTGGATCCTATGGGAAATGCACACAAAGATCTTCTAGAGAACTGCTAAATGGATTTAAATCAAACATGACATGAATGATGCCTGTCAGGTGCTGACCAAGTGTCACCAGCTGTGAACTTAAGTTAACAAAAGATCTTCTTCTAGAGAACTGCGTAATCCAAACTTTGCTTATGATAAGCTGACCAAGTGTTGTTACTTCAGTTCTGATCCATCATCCAACATGGCTGCCAGCAAAGGGGAAATGCATACAAAGATATCATGGAAAACCATTGAATGGATTCAATTTAAACATTGCATAAATGAAACTTGTGAGATTTTGATTTGACCAAGCTTGTTACTTTGGTGCTGATCTGTCTTCCGACATGGCCACCAGTAGCAAAACATAGTTTAACATTTGACCCAGTGGGAAATGCATAAAAAGATCTTTTCCTCTGAGACTGCTTGAACAATTTCAGTAGAATTTTGATATGTTAGTCCTTATGTGACCCTCTTCAAAGTTTTATGTTGAACAGCTGCCAGCAGGGAACGTAGATTAACTTAGCCCCTTAAGTTTGGAAACTGCATTCAAAAATCTTCTCTGAAACTGCTTGAACAATTTTAATTAAATTTTATAAAAAGTTTCTGATTCTTATGTACATACACCACCAAAGATGGACCGTTAATTTGGAATTATAGTGCTGCAGGTCCCAGGTGAGCGATACAGGCTCTTAAGAGCCTCTTGTTTTTTATTAAACAACTATGTAAACATTTCACATATCAACTTGATATATGAAAGGTTTTCAAGAATTAGCAATTTACAACATTTTTCCAAAGAGATCTTTGTTTTACTAAGATCTGCATTGGCTGCCAATCTTTGATAAAGTGATCAGAACTAAAATCCTAAATTTGTTTAATGACCATAATACTTCCATCGTACGAGGCCGAGATTTTACAAGGGCTTATTCAAAGAAAACAAAAACATTTAGCCAAGTCCTTTAATTTCAGCTTCCGGTACATAGACGATGTGCTTTCTCTTAATAATCCTAAATTTAAGGATTATTTACATCAGATCTATACAAATGAGCTTGAAATGAAAGAAACAACTGAAACACCTACTTCAGCTTCGTACCTACATCTTTTATTGTATATTCACGAAGATGGATTGATTGCTTGATTGAATTTTGTTTAACGTCTACTCAGCAATATTTCAGCTATATAAAGACGAGAACAAGTTTGTTAATAAATAATCACTTTGGGGTATGGAAATGGCCATGGGACGGGACATTCTGACTGCCACTGGAAAAGTAGGGTGAAATCGTCAAGGGCGGGGAATTTAGCCTTGTAGCCGATCACCTACGGACCACCCCAAAAAGAGCTTGCTACAAGGGTTCTTTAACGTGCAGGAAGCGTGGCATTTCTTCCAACACGTGGACCTGAGTTAACATCCCCTCCGAAAGATGGGTTGTGTATTTATTAATCCCGCACAACCACGGAATGGGTCCTAATTGTATATCACGGGGTTCCCTCGGGGTCAGCCCCGTTTAGGAGGGGTCATACCCCGCAAGCCGGAGATACTGGGTCCTATTTCTATATCCCGGTGTTCGCATCCTAGATGGCCAACAGTGTACAGCATAGTTGTGTTGCCTGCTGGAAGCAGAGTCGACACACAGGGATCACTACCTGTCTTGCATCACCTGTCGGTTTGTTAATCCGCAACTCCTCCTAAACTGTAAGTAAGAATTTAACCAAACTTTCAGGATATCTTGGTCATGACCTAGTTGTGCACCTTAAATTTGAAAATTTGATTTTATTGATTTTAGGGGCACACGGAGCAAAAAACGGCTCATTTGGACCTACTGCTTTTTTAATCCACAACTCTTCCTAAACCGCAAGTCAGATTTCAACAAAACTTTCAGGATGTCTTATTCATGAGACCCAGTTGTGCATTTTGCACTTGAAATTTGGATATTATTGATTTTAGAGGCACACCGAGCAAAAATGGCTAATTTGGATCTGTTGTTTTTTTTATCCACAACTCTTAAACCACAAGTCAGACTTCGACAAAACTTTCAGGATATCTTGCTTATGTTGCTTAATTTTTGCACCTTATATGTGGAATTTTGATTTTATTGATTTTAGAGGCACACTGAGCTAAAATGGCTCATTTAGATCTGTTGCATTGTGAAACCCCAACTCCTCCAAAACCGTAAGTTGGATTTGAAGCAAGCTTTCATGTGATTTGTAAACAATATCTTGTTCAGGTGATAAGGTATATCTTATATTATTTTTTTTTCGATTCAAGATAGTACAGACAACACACATGTTCCCTGGAACACCCATCAATTTTTTAACACTGGACCTAATTAGGGAAATTCATTCAAACCTTCTATGAAAATTATAAGCCAATAGAAAAAAAAACCAAAATTTTCCTCTTTTGGTGGTCAACTTTAGTTAAAATGTTAGCTTGCTCATGTCAACTAAAAACCAGGTGAGCGATACAGGCTCCTGGAAGCCTCTGGTTTATATTGAAACAATTATTTTTTTTCTTTATCTTTTGTTTCTGTTTTTTATTTATTCTTTATTTTTTATTTGTTTTTGTTTTATTTATTTATTTTCAAATTGGCATTATTATTTGTTTTATTTATATGTGAACGACATTGAAACCCTTCGAAACTGTGACAAAACCATGCTGAAAGAACTTGGTTTGAAAGTCGGAGAATTTATCAACAAGCTTTCTAATCTGCTGGACAGAGCACCTTCTGGTAAGACTTCTTGAAGTAAGATGTTGATTTCCAGGACACATACTGTCATAAGGTGGAAATCGATTTGTAAAGCAATCAATGTTTCTTGTAATTTCCTAGTTTATCTTGTAATTCGATAATAATGGAAAGTGAAAATCGATAAACATGCACTCATAAATGAATCAGAAACAGTAGGGAATAGGACAACAGAAAACCTTTGATGGAATTTTCCTTGGATGGTCCCCTTTAGGAGTTATATCCGATGACCGATATGCCCCCAAGATAGCCACCATAAGCCGACAAAAAATCAATCAAAAATCTTCTCTGAACCTTTAAAAATGAGAACCCCACCCTTAACTATGTATATTTTTAATCGATAATGATAAGATAGGTTGAATGATAAACCCTATAAGAGTTCATCCCTACCTCCTCTATGCTGAGAGATGGGGGAGGGAGCCTTGAGCGCGGCTCTATTATTCATTCAAATTACACGCAAAACTTTTTCATAGTGTAGTTGAGCTTTTCACGTTGAATACATTTGTAGAGAGAGGGAATGATGTTTTCAAAAGCATGAATTCAAAAAGATATCGTTATATAGACACTCTGTTTTTACTGTGCTTAAAATTATTTTCATATCTTTTCATCGTATTTTTAAGAGAGAGGAAAACAACTTATTAATGACATTAAGCAGAAGTACGGCATGCTAAAAGACAAAAATAAAGGAGGAAACCAGAAGTCGGGAACGGTAAGATCAATTAGGAAAAATGAAAGGATATGGAGTGAATGTACATGTGACAAAAACGCACACGATACATAGAAAACTCCAGTTTATCAAGGCCAGGTCTATTTCTTATCGTACTTGAAGATTTTTAAATGAATTTCAAGTAAGGGCTAATGTTAAACTAATTTCAACATTGGCAGTCATTTTGGTTTGCAGATGGTTTAGCTAATACAATTCTGAAAGGCACCCATCTACTGGTCAATCCATTAAAGATTTTTTGTAATTGAGCAAGTAGTTTTAGACAGAAAGATTTTTAACCCCAAAGAGTCCTATGATAATCTTATTTAAGCTGTGACAGCACTTGTGCTTGGCAGGTCGAGTCAATACAATTCTGAAAGTGACCCACCTTGTGTTCATTCCAAAAACGTTTGTTTAACGGTGTTTAATCCTATAGAAATTCCCATATGGTCCTATGTTAAACAAAGTTCGGCTTAGGCGACCATCTTGGATGGAAGATGGTGTCAACGGATAAAATTCTGAAAGAGAATTCACCTAGTGACCATTTAATCGAAGTTGGGTTCCAATTGTGAAAGAATAGTTACCGGTAAAGCCAATATGTTTTATGTGATCTTAAGAAATGCGTGAATACTCATGTTAGATGAGAGATACAGGCTCTAGTCTAAAGTGTGTTTTTTTATATAAGGATTTATTTAATTAGTGTTTTGGAAGACTTTTGATAACAGTAAAATATCACACTTATATCTTTTTAGTTTTCTGTATTCTATTACAGGGAGAAGTCAGAAAAAGGACAGAATTAAAGATTCATTTTGGATGGGTGAATGCAAAAGATGGAAAATCATTTACAAGAGTCAGTTTGGTTGATGACGGTGGAGGCCGTGATGTTGATTCCCTGAGCGAGGATATATCTGTTGCTCAAATCCTTTCAAAAGCCACGGAAAGTGTACCTATAAGCAGTGTAGAGACAACAAAGTCTAAAACCACAAAAGAGAAGCCGAGCAATCCCAACTTAATGTAGATGTAGACCTCGAGACAAAAAACAAAAAGCCAAAAATAGTATCTACCGATATGATTCTCCAGCCTGACATAGGTACACTAACTGAACGACGACATGTAATAGTGTAATATCAAAAACCAAAGATGACCGACGATGATGACGAAATAGCAAGTACAATAAGCTGCTACAACAGAGAAAATTGTATGGAGATGGCAGGTTTCGAAAACCCGAACGTCAAAGACATCGGTCTGTCAGAATTTACCACATTGGATTATGGATTTCGAATTACCAGGATATCGGATGATAGCCATGTATATTATGATGCAAATTCGACAGCGGAAAGCGGAGACATGCATGTCTCAAAATATGGTCTAGAAAAATTATGGGGATACGATGTAAGAGAATTGCTACTTGGTATTATATCCAGTCACTATGGAAAGGTTACATATACATGGACATGTGACAACGAGGAAATAGAGAAAGGCAAAGAAAATATCATTCATATTGGCCTGGTATTTACAGATGTTTGGTATCTCTCGGTGAAGATATATTGTTATTCACCAGAGAACTTGATTGGTAGCGGTGGTTTTGGTTCGGTTCATAAAGGTACCTGGATTGAGCCAGACCATTTAATTATGCTGACCGTATCCTTTAATTTTGAATACATATAGATAATGAAATATATTTCACACAAATACAATAAGAAAATAATAAATATCGGTTATCATAATATGAAAAAAATACTATGAAATTAATTAGGAAAGGTTCCAAATTTCAGTATTTGCGTCTCTGTTTTGTTCAAATAGATAATGAATTTTATAATTATTATTTGCATTATATTACCTAGACCGTGCGCGGACGGTCCGACCATACTTGTACGATCCGACCATACGCATTCTAACCGAATACTTATTTTGAAAAAAAATATGTCCGGACAATACGCATACGGTCTAAATACGCGTATAGGCTAGAACATTTACGAAAGTCTCTAGTTTTCATCCAAAATAAAATTAAGGGATACACCGAGCGAAGTATGGTACGACCACAGCCTGTAGAAAACTGAAATATGATTTAAAGTGAATGCGGACACACAATTGAGCTCAGCGCCCTAATTAGATAGACACAATAAGGAGTTAACACAGTACTCAGCTGCTGCGGAAGTGTATTAGGGGAATTATTTTTATTTCTTTATTTCTTGGAATTTCCCAGATTAATCTTGGAATTCTCAAGGCTTTTCCTACACTTTCCAGTGTCATGAGGAGATTTGCCGACTGTATAAGGTTTAAGCTCGGTTCCTTAGAAAACTGGAAACGAACTAGCTAACAAAAATTAAAGCTCAGAGATGGTAAAAGCTACGAAAATCTGTTTACTCATAACTAAAAGCATACATAAAAGAATTAGAAGAAAAATCAATCCATTGAAATCTGATGAATAGAAAATAACATATTTTGAAGAATTGAAATTTTGGCTTTTCTGACCCTTTTTAGTTTAGAAACGGTAAGAGCTTTGTCAAAATCATTTACATATTATGAATAACTTACAACATAAGGAATCCAAAGCCCTTTTTGGCATTTTTTAAACCAGAGAGGGCCACAATAACAAAAACTCTTCTCAGCCTTTCTTTTTTTTGTCACAGAAATTTGTTCTAAAATTTCATAATGATTGATCGTGGAGCTAAAGTAATTAAAACAAAACAAAAGTGTCTACAGACGACGAAAACGACGACAGAGATATAAAATTTAGATTGTAATACTTAAATGAATACTGCTACATGTTCGAATAATAATTTTGGAGAAGAACTTATACCTATTCACCCTTAATAAAATCAGTTTTAATGTTTACCAAATGTAGCTTAAAACAGCAATTTTTTGTTTGATTATATGATAAAATCAATATATTTCTTAAATATTATGTTTTCTATGGATTTATGCCTGTTACTTAAAACTTTCGAATTTCAGCTTAATTTTGTACTTAAAATGATTAAATTTGTGCATCACAACTATACTTCCTTGACTTTGAATTAGTACATTATTAAATGCCCAGGGGCGTCAGTCGTACATTCGACTGCAAAAATGCAGTGCACAGACGATCAAATCAAGATTGACGGCCTTGTACATTCAAATGATGTATTATTATGCCGTTTCTAATTGAATTTGACAATTCAGTGTCTGATTTATATTTCAAGTAGATGTATGTGGGCAATGAACCAGACCAGACACGGAACCTTAATTTATTTTCACCGGTGCCATTTTTACTTTTAATTGATTGAATACTGGTTGCCGATCTTACCTGGGCTAAACAGGGGATATTCATATCTCTTTCTTTTGGGATAAAATAAGTTGGTTTGTAATGTAACACATGGATAAAACAGTTGATTCACATTACCTTTTCTAAATATTATTATTAATAAGTCATTAAAAGTTAAAGCAAATTCATGTTACAAAATTATTCCTTTGCTCATTATGGCTGGTAGACATGATTGACGCCGGCTGACCTTTGTTGGCCCCGGTGTAAAATCTGATATTTTCTGGAAAGGAACAGAATTTGGTAAGTAAGAAAGTCATGTATCCGAGGCATGTACATAGTGCAACGGACAGTCAGTTTAACCAATGAAATAATATGTCATTTATAAATGTGGCATTAGAATATATCAAATTATTATTTTCTTATATTTTTGAACTCCTGTGATTTGTTAATTGTGGTCACATGATCTTGTATTTATTATTTTTGTCAATAAATTAAAGAATTGACTTTACGTATTGACCTCTGCTAAAAATAAATAAGTAATTACATTACAAGGAATAAAACATGAATTGACTTTACGTATTGACCTCGCACTAATTACAGTTTTTTTTAATTAAACTAAAAAAATTCTTGAATATGATTAATTTGTCTATTGAAATTCTAATATACAAAACATGCATATTTTTTGTTCCATTACTACGTCCTCGGTCAATATACCTTTCTCGTGTCAATAAATTTCTGCATTGACCTCAATAATAGGCTATAATTGTATATTATTTGGATTTCTGTCGGAACACTTATTATGACTTTCACATGGCAAAATTGATCGAACTGAATTTTTGGTTCTATCCAAAAGCTGAACATATATGAATGTCTTAACAAAGAGACAATTTTCCTTATCTACCATGGATTGCTCAAAATTTCTACACAAAGAAACTAAATTGTGCACAAAATCAGGGCGTTATGTCTTCTATTTTTATATTTTTAGTGCTTTCCGTGTAATTTATTAATCTAAATTTGTTGCCGTAGATAAAAAACTGAATTCAATTTTAGAAATTATAGGTGTTTGTGATTCCAAAATCCAAATTGATTTTTGAAACCAATTTTTTTATGTGCCAGCCATTGCCTGACTTTTCTATGGACATCCTCTTAAAAAACTTGTCGTACTTTCAACAGTAAAACCTGAAAAATGTCAAGAATGTACCTAAAGGAATATCTTTTTTTTAGAAGTTCCTCTGAAAACGGTGAATAACGACACACAAATTTTTAAAGATTTTCTTTTTAAATATAACAAGAAGATGTTGTACGTGGAAAACTCGTTTCTAGGTAACGGCGAAGTCGATCTTCTAAAAATGCAATTCAATTGTCGTTATTTTGATACGGCTATATTGGTGATTGATATATTTAAAAAGTTTATTATACACAAAATATGTATTAAGATGTACTACATAGATGATTTGATATGGTAAACTAAGCGCATGTTCTATTGGTTTGTTTACAAAGCGAAAAAAAGAGCGTCATTTTCGAATAAAGAAGAGCGTCATTTAAGGATTTTCTATGATGAAAATCTTGCCAAATTGGTCTTTTGGGAATCAAAATGAACCCTCACACATGAAATAACTAAATACCGAACTTACCATAAATTTAGTTTCTGCGTATGGCAATTTCGACAACTTATGTCTCTTCAGTGCAGATGAAATCTAAACATTTCAGGGGCCATTAACCTCAAAAATGCTTAAAACATGCGAGAGAGAGCAAATAGTCAATATAGTCTAAATGGAAAGGCAAAAGCAGCTCGGGACAGAGATTTGCATGAGTGAGATACATTACTCCTTTGTTTTCAACACATTTACAGAAATTTAAAAAGTTCAAGTTTCCAAGTAAAATTGGCTATCGTGTCAACACCGAAGTACTGATTACATGTACTTGGCTGGTTAATACATTAGGTGTTAAACAGTCCACCAGCAGTTGCTTTGAACCAGTGGTAACAAAATACTAAACTTACTCTAAATTCGGTTTCTACATTTCGACAGCATATGTCTCTAAAGTGCGGACCATTAACCTCAAAGATGTTTGAAAACTTCTCGAGAGAGAGCTAGTAATTAATATAATCTAGATGGAAAGCGAAAATTTGGAATGGTTGATTTCTCATTTCATTGCACATTGAAAAGTCTATCAACATATCTTCAAAGGAAAATTTACCTGAAATAAATATCCATCGGGTGTTAATATTTTCTATTGAAGAAATGTTTATTCGAATATGCATTGTGTAATTCTCAAAACTCATCTATGCATGAAATCTATGCATTTATGGAATTCCATACAGTGACCATTTTAGTTTCTCGTTGGCAGTATACGTCACATTGTTGGCTGAAAAATTCTAGGGAAGCTCAAAATTGTAGTAATTTACCCTGTTGATAGTACAAATATTCTAATTACCAACTTAACATAAAATCCAAATTGTCGAATTGTCATATATAAGAATACCATTTCTTAACTTGTAAATTAGAACATTCGAGAAAAAACAACCTATTTAACATTATCAAAATTATAATCTCATCACAACAACTTCAATTTTACTAAATAATGAAAAAATAGGAATTGTTCTAAACCAAACAACGTTGTTTCATTAGTTGCTTTCCCCATTAATTTGTAGAGACTTTTTCTCATTTGCATTTACTCCATATCCCTTCATTAGTTATTTTAAACCCATCAACACCTGATGATATGAAGGCAATACTGTCTTGTATAAAACAGTCATTAGAACTGAGGAAGGGTGACGAATAATATCTGTTTATCTTTATAATGTCTCCCCATTCCTCTTAAAGACACATTGTTTTTGTCTTTTCCGTCTGTCGTCCATCCGTCTGTCAGTCCGTCCGTCCGCCACTAAGTTTTTGGACGCCCGTTCTCCTACTTAATAGGATTGTTGACCTTTATGCCTAGTTGTGTATATTTTCTGATCGGATTGATCAGCCAATTTTTGTTGGAGTTCTGTCCATTTTTAATATAGATTTGATAAATTACGTTTGTGGTCGCTAATTCTCCTACATCTTTCATCTGATTTCAACCAAACTTCACAGATTGTTCACCATCATGCATAGTTGTGCAAATTGTCTGGCCGGGTCTATTGGCAAGATTTTTAGGTAGTTATGCTACTTTTTGTCATAGAATTTTGAATTTTAATTCTAACACATCATTCATTGGATTTCAATCAAATTTAGTAATATTCAAATGCAATGGCAACATAAAAGATACAAATCATCTTCAGGATGATATATATTCGGGGAGACATTCCTTTTTTGTATTATAAACACAATCTTGTTTCATGATGAATTTGTATGTGTTTTTTTTAGCTTGAATATTGATACAACTCTAATGGTTGCAATATGAATAAATAATAAATATTTAGTTACGATAACAAAACAACGGTAGTAGAATGCTGAAGAAAAAAGCACACATGTACAGCTTTATCGGTCATAATTAGGGTAGATAACTCCATCTGAATTACCGTGATTTGAGATACAAATTTATCTGATTATCGGACAATACATAGAATTTTAATTCAATACAGTTTTGAATTGATGTTGGTTTTTTATATTTTCAAATAAAATCCTTATATACTAAAAACTTTATTTATATTTTCTGTTAATATTTTATAATTCAGTGAATATATGTCATTGCGAAAATGTATAAAAATTCATTCAAAAAGTGGGCCTATTGCATATAATATGTAAAAGTCCCCTTTTCACAACAAAAATCAGTACTGGTCATTTCCCTGCAGTAAAACTGCAGGTGTTACATTTGTCTATACCTGTAGATCGCCTGGGGACAAACCTGTGTAATCAGCAGGACATCGACTGGCCTTGTATTTTATTACCCCTTTTTGTAATAAACAAATTAGGAGATTGCATAATCATTTATCTGTACATGTTGATGATGTTTCCTACAACAATTATATGTACATATATACATATACACCTGACAGAATATCTGTGCAAAAAATAATTTAACTGAAAAATACACGATTTCCACACCAATATAAAAGTAAAAACATCATGCTTACAAACAAAAGACATTTTTTATTTATTTATTCCAGATGGTTAAAAAATAAAAACAGAAAATATGAAAACATAAGTCTAAAACCAGTTTACAAAGTACTGGAGATCGACAGGTCTCCGGATCACCGTCCGCCATGTTTGATAATCGAGTGAAAGATGAGAAATAAGTCAATTTTCAAATTGATTTTGAAGCAAGAGTTTTATAGTCCAAACTGAAATAAATTAATGAAATTGGAGGAATAATGTGTTATCTTTCGCAAAAGATGTGTTAATAAGGTGTCAGAGGATTATTTAAAATAATATAAAAATTAAGATTTTATAGTGCCATGTTTGCATTATTTTACTAGATTTAACATTGAATTCAATGCATTTCAATGGTCATTTTCATACCAATTTTCAAATCGATTTTGAAGCAAGAGATTTACAGTCCAAACTGAATTTGAAAACAGAAATAAAAAGAGGAAAGTATATAGTTTTCAAATATATGTGTTAATAAGCTGTGCAATTTGTATTTAATAAGTTATATCCAATTATTATGACACACCCCATATATCATAATGCAATTACTACACACTGATATAGGTAAACAATCGATCAGTTGTAAGTCACGTGATGACTGCAGTAGCTGGGTATGAGATTACATAAATTAAAGTCCAGAGACACGGCAAAAACAAGAATACCAGAAGACAGAAGACCAAAGACATGCCCACAAAACACACAATCACTACATATACAGCACAAAAAACTAAAGCACTAACGGTGTGAACTCTAAAAAAAAACAGAGTGACATCAAGCGCTCCGGAAGGAAGCATGTCCGGCTCTGTATAGGGTCTATAAGTCTCGTCATGTGGCTCACGAGAATCCACTATAAACATGCAATTCGAAAATGTTTCCCGCCAAGACATGACGTACTAGAAACAGGCAATTCGGAAATCTTTCCCGCCAAAACATGACGTCTGAGGATTATGACGTTCAAATTTTTGTTTAAAACGTCATGTTTCCTTGTTAAAAATGTAACTTCCGGGTACAAGTTTTAATCCCGGAAGTTCCAAAATTGTACAAGACTTGCAGGCCTTATACAGCATCCGTCATAAGTTAACATATATATCTTTTTCTTTTTAGATTGTTGGAGATTACAGATAAAACAGATGCGACGAGGATTTGTATGTTATAAAGTAGGCCAGTTGGCATAGAACTATCTTTATCGACATAGAAATGTTATATGAACACATAAGAACATATATGGAGAACATAGTTAATAAATATATATATTTATCTTGCCGAAATACAGATTTTATGATATTTTGAATGTCGACAAAATGAAGAAAACCTGAAAAAATGATCATAATGAACAATACTAGTAAAAACTTGACATCTGATAATGCTCAGGTGTCGTCACCTATGATAGGTGTTAATATTGGTTTTGGAATTGTTGCCATCATATTAAATACGCTAATTTGTTTCAGTTTCTTAATCAGAAAAAAATTAAGACAAAATTTATTCTATATACTTCTTTGCAGTGTATATTTTTTCAAGGCATTGAATCGTTAGCAATTGTTATTGTGCATACCTTTGTTGCAGCAAATATACGCATATTTCACAATTCATGTGCAATATTAACTATTCTAACCTCAGTTTCAAGAATATCATCGTTTACGCAAACTTGCGTTATTTCCATTGACAGATACAACGCATCTCTTTGTATAACCAAATCAGTGCTTTTAAAGAGAAGAAGAATACTTGGGATAATATCTATAGTAACAATTTTAGTTGTGACATTAACATATTCTTTCTTGTATAGTTTTGATGCAGAAAATATTTGCAAATACCAAGGCAAGAACAGTTCATTGTTTTCTATAGGAAGTAAAATTTCATTCTGGATTGTGGTTTGTATAATATTCGTGGAGATCCCACTTTGTATCAAAACTTTTTACAATATAAAAAAGTCGGGAACAAGAACAGGCATTCAAGTATTACCAGCGAGCTCTTCTCAATCAACAAGCACTAATTAACCAAGGAACAACTTTCCGACCCCAACAGTACAGGGAAATATGAATGCAAAACTTCAAGCTGTGAAATTGCTGTCATGTGTGGTTATAGCGCACATATTAGCAACCGTTCCGAGGATAACTATGTTGATTTTGTTTAATTCAAAGTCGGATTCGTTGCTTTTCGCCTATATGGCTATTCCACAAATTGTGAACTTTATTATCGATCCAGTTATTTGTTTTGTATTTATCAAGGAAATCCGTCCTCTTTTCTGTTCATTTTAATAAATTTTGTAAATAAAACTCAAACATGATTACGTGAATCTCTCTATAAATGTATTAACCTTCTTTGTAATGTGTGCCAGTGTCCTGCAAACTGATCTCTTATGCTCCGCTTGCTATTTTCAAGGAAAGTTACCTCCCATGCTAGGTCTGCCAGTTTACAAGGAAAGTTACCTCCCATGCTATGTTTGCCAGTTTACAAGGAAAGTTACTTCCCATGCTAGGCTTGCCAGTTTACAAGGAAAGTTACTCCCCTTGTTAATGGACATAATATAAATATATTGTGTATTAACAAGTAAATTTATTATATGACAAAAAATTCTTTCTCTTCTGATTGGATAGAATAGAAAAAAGAAGGGAAACCGGGAATGTGTCAAAGAGACAACGACCCAAAGGGGGTAATAACAACTCAAAGCCACCATAAGATCTTCACTGAACGGTGAGAAAACCCCACACCCAACGGTAGGGCGAAGAATACATTGCTTCTAGTGAGAAAACGTTATGTTCACCGCTCAATTATGCACGCGAGGTAGACATGACATTTATCACTGCTGTCATGTACCCAAAAATAGATCTGGGGAAACCCGACGTCACTTACTGTAATGTCACACTTCAGCGTGTACCCATATATAGTAACAGGGAAAATTTATTTTTCTAAAGTACAAACAATGTCAAGGCTAAGTATTAAAAGAAGGAAATGCAAACACTGTAAAAGCTTTTCATATAATAAAACAATTGATGACTTTTGATTTCGGTTAAAACCACAATTTAACAACCCGCGAGATCTGATAATCACCTCGGCCGTAGGCCTCGGTAATTATCACATCTCTTGGGTTGTTAAATTGTGGTATTAAACTCACCAAAAGTCATTAATTGTATAATATATCTTTTATCAACTTGCTTGTTATTCAAGGAATTATTATATCGTCCTCATATAACTCCAAATATGATGATATAAATTGTGATCTTCTGCCATGGGCAACACCAACAAAGGAGACTTACTGTATTTATTCCACTTTAAATGGTACTTCGATATTTTTCTATAATTTAACTTCTTTTACAATTTTTTGTCTAAAAATCAGATTTATCAGAAGTTCTATTGTCAAACTGAGGAAAGAATGTTTAGAATTGTGTAGCTTTTTTGCTATACTTGATGTTTATATACTATATGTTAGTGGTATGGGGTCTGTAAGTCTCGTCATGTGACTCACGAGAATCCACGATAAACAGGCTATTCGAAAACGTTTCCCGCCTAAATATGACGTCTGAGGATTATGACGTTCAAATTTTTGTTTGAAACGTCATATGTACCTTCCTGTTACAATTTTTGATCCCGGAAGTTCCAAAATTGTACGAGACCTACAAGCCCTATACAAACTAGTCGGATACAATACCGTCTTCCGTTAAATTTACAGTTACTGCGATATTTCGTTATTAAACAATAGGAATAAAAGTCTGAAGTTCATATAAACTGCAAAAGAAGGGAAAGTCCGAATCCGTGCATTTTTGTTTATTTTTCCAATTTGTCAGAAGAAAACTCAGAGGAAAATACTTGAATTGGTTTTAACTTAAAAACAGATCAAATTAGAAGTGTGTTTTTTGATACTGGAGATGATATGTATTTTTATATGCTGCCACTGCATTTGAATATTATTAAATTTGGTTGAAATCCAATGAAAGATGTGGGAGAATTAAAATTCAAAATTGTATGACAAAAAGGAGCATAACTCCCACAAAAATTAGCCGATCAATCCGAACAGACAATATGGACAAAAAGGCATGACGGGCAACAATCCTGTGAAGTTTGGTTGAAATCCGATGAAAGATGTAGGAGAATTAGTGGGCATACGATACAGTACCAAGGGCACATAATAACGTCGCCAGATCTGAAATGTTGTTATCGCGACGTCACAGATTAGAGCGCAACGTCATACGGGACTTCGCGAATTGCGGACAGTTTACTGTCTATGAAATCTATGATAAAACCAATGTGGTTATATGAATTGCTCATAACGAAATAGGGGACGTAGCAACTCAAGATTCGACATGCTTCTCAAATTGAAACCTGATAGCGAAGACATCTTTCGGCATCGTTTGCAATAGAATCAAATTTTCCCAACGGCCTCGTTTACAGTTCAGGGGCAATTTCACGGTATTTTACGATTGGATGCTTTGAAAATTCAATTAAAAATCCCGTGAAAATGACTTTTTTATAACACAATATTTTCATGGAATTTCATGGGTGGAATGCAAAATGTCCTACGCCGGCTGTGACAATGTATTACCAATAAATAATAGGCGAGAGTATGATATTGAGGAGGCATAATCACGATACACATGAATGATTGTTATCCTACCCAACATCCCTTTAAATAAGGGTCGGTATGATCTTTGACCTTTCACGATACACATGCATGATTGTTATCCTACCCAACATCCCTTTTAATAAGGGTCGGTATGATCTTTGACCTTATGACCTTTTTCGGGGTCCGTTTAATTCACCGAGAATTCGAGAAAACACTTATCAGGAACGGGATTCGGTCAATTTTATTTTTCGGGACGACTGAGGGAATCGTACATTTTTTTCGGGAAGTCGGGCTCAAAACCTATCCTATCCATCCCATTAAATTAAACCAACACCATATTCAATTAATTCTGATTTTTTTTTTCATTAAAGGTCGATAAATGAAACCAGGGACTCGATCGCTGTATATTGATCTATATACTTGAACAGTGGCAGAAGGGAAATAATCATTTTTCCAGTTAATACAGTCACTAGCAAGGTCTAGAAGTATTTGACTGATCTTTGTGAATGTCTTTACATTAATTACAGGGTCAGTTCTCTGTTCTGTTTGATGTCTCTTATTTCCTGTTTTATGGAATTTAATTCTGTTGTATTTTTCGCAACAATAATATATATGCAAGAAAACGTAAACGACGTTTTTCCGAGCAAAATATAATGTAACGTCATTTCGCGCCAAAACCGGGAATGCTCATTTGTAGTGATAAAAAATGCCAGTTTCCCTCTGTAACTTTAAAACAAGCACATGGACCCCCATTTTTCAAAACGAATTTTAGAAGAGTGATGTTTCACGGAAATCTCAGGGTATTATGAAGAAAACATCAGTTCAAAATTTTTTTCTATGTGAAATTTTACTTGCGAGAAATTAACGTTTATTCTATAAATATCAATATAAATGTCAATTTCGAACCATATATGATGGAATTGTGTTTTAAAATGTATACATACCCTTTTCAGAAATATCACAGAAAACTGTAGCAAAAAACCGGACGCAACGAGCTTAATTCGTTTAAAAGTTATAACAATTTACATATTGTTGTAAAAATACAATTTTTACGCAATATTTTGGAAAATGGGCAATTTTGAATCGCAATTATCTCGAAAACGAGATGATGAAGGTATATTTTTCTTTGCAGATTTTGAAAGAGCATGTTCAAATTGACTTTATTTCAAAATTTCATGAATAAATCAGTTCAGGATCTTTACTGTATCGTATCCCCTTAATTTGTTACAAAATTCTATGTAAGAAAGGGGTATAATTCAGACCAAATTGGCCGATTAATCCGGCCAGACAGTATGCAAAGCTAGGCATAAAGGTCAACAATCCTGTGAAGTTTGGTGGTAATCTTATTAAAGATGTCGGAGAATTGGCGTCCACAAACTTAATTTTGCAAAATTCTAAGTCAAAAAAGGGGCACAACTCCCACAGAAATTGACCTATCAATCAGGGAAAACGATATGTTCAACTAGGTATAATGGTCAACAATCCTGTGAAGTTTGATTGAAATCCGATGAAAGATGTAGGAGAATTGGCGTCCACAAACTTAATTTTACACAATTCTAATTCCAAAAAGGGGCATAACTCTTACAAAAATCAGCCGATCAATCCGGCGAGACGATATACACAACGGGCTCAATTTTCAGCCTTTACAGATTCACGCTTGACACCCTTTCTCGTTTTCTCGTTCATGGTTCGCGCTTACTGCTCACTCAAGACGAGCGATCCTGCTTTCCACTTTTATACCCCGTTGGAATTTATTCATGAATAAGGATTATCGCAAAAGTACAAAATTCTGTCCTATGTGCATTTAGCTTTCACATTACATCTTATTGCTATTTGTTCTCTATACATCTTTTTATTTATGCCCACATTCAACAACTGGGTACTATATATTATCAGTCCGTCCATCCGTCCGTCATTCCGTCCGATATTTCGTCTTAAAATTCTCTGCTCTGCTTTCATGGATTGATTAATTTGAAATTTGTAGCGCTGTTTTGTTTTCATTGGCTGTGGGTTGTAAGCGATATTTTAGTGCTCTCCGATCTCAACTCCCTGTTTGTTATTATAGTGAAATTTTCGTCTATAAATTCTCAGGTCTCCTTGAAGGGATTGAAGTTTGATATATACATTGTCGTAATGAGTTGTGCGTTGTAAGCAATTTTAGTGTTCTGCAATATCAACTTCTTGTTTGGCAGGAGTATGAACTTCTACAGCATTGGTCATGATAGTGAAATAAGTCCTTTTGTCACAGCTTTGTATAGACATTCAAATTTTTGGGATTCACATTCAGATTTGACTTGATCTGCTCTGAAAAGATAAAAGTTGTCAAAATGTGCATAAAATGCAGATCTAAATTTACAGTAACTTCGGTATTTTGTTATTTCAGACAAGTTGGTTACGACATTCTGTGTATTTTTTAGAATTATATTATTGTGTCAATACTTGTATTGTGTCCGCACTTTTACTGTGTCCACGTCTGTACTTGAATTTACACTTTTCATGTTGATTCAGGGTTAAACGAGTGCGGGAATATCCGGTTGTCAATTGGAGACAGCTCTTGCCATGATTTTCCTCCTGTTTTTCATTTGATCTGCTATTAATAGACCATAACTAAATTTACGGTAACTTCGGTATTTTATTATAATCAAGTACATTTTCAATTAAGTGTTTTCATTTAATTCAGTGGTAATGTAGTGCTACATAGACTTGCAAAACACCTGTGGATCAAACTTCTGTAGAACGGGAATTCAAATGAGGTCCAGGTCATTTTTTACGATTTTTTGTCAATTTTGCCTTAAATTTGAACAAGATTTAAGAATTTTTCAAGAAAAAAAAGGGTTCCGATCCCTTTACCCTTTTTTTGATCCGCTAATTTCAAATTTGTCGTGATAGTACCGGAAGGTCAGTGCAGACAATTGTATTTTACAAAGAGTTTTTATATAACCGACAGTATTTGACACGTGTCCTGAACCAAGAACCTATTGATTTTGTCTATTTTGTTTGACATTTATCTGTTTCACAACATATATTTTTATTTGTGTATACTAGTAACTTCCAATTTGTCGATCGCCACGTTCTAAAAACGTATACATCAATGTTTAAGTTGAAAGATTACAGGAGACAGTAGTATAGCAATATTTAAAGTCGGGGCATATATTTGTACGAATTTGACCTTTTCATTGGCTCCAGTTGTCATTTTAACAACTGATATTTCTGGAAAATTTTGTTGTATGATAGGAAAATCAGATTTTATGAATGAAAACTGTTTTGTAAGGTTATACTTTTTAATAAATATTTAATGTATCGCGGGAAATCCACCTCCTTTGACCTATGAGATAAGAGAATTGTTTTCATTTACTCCAATTAAACATATTCCCCGCACCTTTCGATTTCACCCTACTTTTCCAGTGGCAGTCAGAATTTCCCGTTCCATGACCCTTTCCACACCCCCAAAGTGATCTTGTTATCGTCTTGATATAGCTGAAATGTTGCTCAGTAGACGTTAAACAATATTCAATCAATCAATCCAATTAAACATACGATTACACTCGACAGGTGTGTGCACAAAGCGGAATCAATGGATAAATATAGGCCATTTTAACGTCAACTTATCCAGTGTGGACAACTTGATGAAATATTATGCCGTAATGAACTTCAGTTTTATCTGTTGTGTACTGCACGTCTAGAGTGTATCCAAGGCAGATGATGTTAACATTCCCGCCAACATACAGGCAATTGTGAATCAAAATTTCGCGGTTTCTTTTTTAGGCCATGCCTCCTGTTATGCAGTCACAAAAATCAATAATCTGATATTCATATTTGTCGAGTGAAAAAAACAGGAAGGTCTACTTTTTTGCATTCGCAAATTCGTACAAAATAATTATCAAGCGCAATTTGGCCAGTTATAGCGTTTTGCAAGGCTGAAAACTTCGCGGTTGCCTATTAAGAAGTTTATACGCCTTTCAAAACGCAGTAACTGGCCTAATTTGCTTGATGATATATAATATACAATTTAATTTAACTAACAAACATGACCTCTTTAACAGACTGGTATTACAAAAGCAAATAACAACATAATCATGCTAATAAAGAAACACAATGCATGCATACACAAAGACAGTTCCAGGTACACAATTTATACAGATAAAATTATGCAAAGTAGATCATTAAAAGCATAAAAATTATTGAGAGCACTAACGCTCTTGGTTAAATTCGAATATAAAGGCCCAGCCCATGGTTAGATTTCTAATAACCATATACCTTCCATGAATTAAATAAATTAATAAAGCAAGGAAGCAAATTAAAAGGAGAAAAGCGAAAGCTGGACAATGCAAAGTTCAGGCTCTGAAGCGGCAAATCTTAGAGGGATTTACAGAAGATACAAGAACAATTTTCATTATATCGCAATGAAGATTTTTGAATTTGCCAAAAGTTGATATACTCTATGTATGATTTGGTAAGTAGTTTCATAGTTTTGCTGCTTTATAACTGAAACTGCACTTGCTGTACCTTGTAGTTCTAGGCCTTGGTATATGAGCAGTGTCTGTGTAGTATTTTCTAGGATTGTTATTATGTCATGTAAAATTGAGGACTGGATTTTGTAACAATTTTATACGTCTCTAATGCCATGATTATCATGCGCCTTGTTTTTAAAGATGGAAGATTATAATGAACTGGTGTTATCTTCATATATGAAGTGCAGTGATCTTTCTTGTAATTTTTCGACTTAATTGGTGTAGGATTTGGTGTTATTTAATTGGTGTTTCTTTCATTGCAGAAGTGCCATATTAAGGGACAATAACTTAAATTTGAAATTATAAAGGAATGGTAGATGGTCATTTTTTTACATGTTGCCCAATTGCCTTTTTAATACATTTAGTTGGCTTGCTGTTTTTTTTACACATGTCAGCAATCTGATTGTTGAGTTTAAAATCGATGGTAACGCCAAACAGTTAAACTTCTTCTTCACAGTTAATGTTGCATCCATTTAGATTAAATATATTATGTTTGTTTGTTTTGGCGCCTATGGCTATGACCTAATATTTAGCAGGGTTTGCTTGAATTTTATTTTTTGAGAATCATAATATCAGAGGAGCGCCATCATCCTCTAATGATTTAATTGCAGTATTCAAGCGATTAACAGATTTTGACGAAATATTATCATCTGCGTAGTTGTACATGTCGCAGTGTTCAACAAAAAATGTCGTTTATAAAAACATTGAACAAAACCCGCCCAAGAATGGCTCTCTGAGTACTCCTTTATAAAGTTGTAGTATTTCACTATTACCTTGACCAATTTTTACAGTCTGTTTTCTGTTCGTTAAATAACTTTGAAGTAAAGAGAGTTCAGATTCATTAACACCATCAGTTGTAGATCATGAGGTAAGCACTCGAAAGCTTTACTCAGATCCATCAACATGGCCGCTAGATACTTGTCTCTGTCCACTGCTCTTTTCCAGTCCTCTATGATCCTGAGTAACGCGGACTGACAGTCATAGCCTAATCTGAAAGATGCAGGGAAAGGATTGAAAAGTGTTCAAAATGTTCCGAAAGCTGAAGTTCTGTGACTTCCTTGAAAATTTTGGAGATCCTCATTGGTTAATAGCTTTGGCGGAAGTATCATGTGATCCAATCTCATTCTTTCACCATCAACGGTGGGGAGAAGACGTGTGTTTAGCGTCTCAGGTTAAAATGTAGATGTTTGGGCCTAGGTGGCCTTAGCCCTAGGTGGGCCTTGCCCTAGGTGGGCTGAATGTCTAGGTTGTCATAGACCTAGACGGGTTGTAGGCCTAGGTGGCCATAGGCCCTAGGTGGGCAGATAGAAGGCCCTGGTGGCCACTTTTGGACTTCATTTTGGTTGCTTTTTTAATTCAGTATTTTACTCATGTCTATTTTGTTATTTTATAATATTTTATTTTAATGTTTTTGTTATGATCTTCTGTTTCTCAGAAATCTGGTAAAAGTGTGTGAGTGTATTTTATGCATGCGGCGTGATATTTATTTTCACTTTTATTTTTACAACCGGGGAGGTGTGTTTCTTTTCTGCAATTCTATTGGTTGTTCATCCTTACAGCTCAAATTCTGTCGGCCGCTTTCAGTTTTTGAGGAAATTTTAAACAGTCAACGTAAGTTCGATACATTTCTTTGATTTGATATTACACCTGCACTTTTACTTTTTATCTTATTAATTTATTTTACTGTGATAATGTTTTCATTATGGAACAATAAGGGTAAAAATTCGAATATATATATCTATTTACTAATGGGATAATCAAGATTTTATCGAGATATGATGCTTATATTTAGATTTTATGTAATTATATGAGGTCTGCATGGAAAATCAGTAATTTTATCACTAGTTGATTATATATATTTTACGGAAGGATATGAAGTAAATTAACATGAGACCATAACCCCGTACCATAACACATGTTAACTCCAACTGTACTCATTTTAATGAGTTGTATGGCCAGTCTTGGATGAGAGAACATATTCATCGAAGTCTTCAAAGAGGAAAATGAGTCTTCGAGAGGAGTTTACGAAATTCCTTACACAATTGAATTGTTATAGTTTGTTGTCATGTAGTCCAAATGAAGTGAGAAAATTTCTAGTTTGGAAGGATAAGTTTCGAAAAACAGCTGTTCATGTTATTAACTGTAAATATTTAGGAAAACAAGGTGTTTTCAGCTGTGCATGGCCAAGGCGTTTAGCGTCAGCAACTGTTGAATTTATTGTTTTTCAACTAAGAAATATTTTTGAAGATGCAGGACTGGGCAGAACTTGGGATGTTTTATCAAGGTCTGGTAATCCAGCTTCTGCCCCGGTGGTTAAGGAGTATATTAAACTGATGAAAGAAGAACAGGCAAAGGCACATGTCTTGCCAGAACAGGCTAAGCCAATTTTTTCAACGAAATTGAAGGAAATTTGTATCTTTATTAATAGTGAATCGATGAGCTGTGGTTTATCAGTGAAAGAAAAATTTGTCCTCTTTAGAGATCAGGCTTATTTTAAGCTACAATTCTTTGCTGGTGACCGTGCTGGGGATCTTTCGTTTGTTGTTGCCCAAGAGATTAAAATATTGAATGATGAATCGGGTTTTGTTTTCCAGCATTCGTTTGGGAAAACCCTTAGAGGGGACAAAGGAAAACATAATACTTTCGTCATTAAAAAATGTGAAGATAAAGCTTTGTGTCCAATAAAGGGATTACTAGATTATGTAAGGTTCTGTAGAAATCATGGGGTCAGTTTATCTACTGGGTATCTCTTCAGAATTGTAAATGAAAGTGGTAGAGTTCTAGACCAAGCAGTTAGTTACTCTGTAATGTATGAAAGGCTGCGCTACTATTTATCAGCACTAGGTATTTACGATGGGGAGACACCACATAGCTTTCTCGCTGGTTGTGCTGTAACAATGGCCCTATCTGGATCGGCTGATACTGTTGATCAAGCTATGGATCACGTTGGCTGGTTTGGTAGAACAAGCGCAGAGTATTATAGCCGAATTCATACACTCTTAGATGCTAATGTGGTTGCGTCAAGACTTGCTTGTTCTGTGGAACATGCATCAGAATATGAAACTCAATTCACGGACAGTGCCGACTATTCACAATTACGACATTTATTGACTTTTTCTGACAAAGGAAATAATGGTCAGGTTAATCCCGAACTAAATTAAACTAATAAATTTGTTGAACTTCTTTACTTTTTATTTATTTCTTTTTTTGAGTTATGGGAAGAAGGTTTTATTTGTTTGAGTTTTTTCAGAGATAAATTACGATGAATAGTGGATTCAGGTGGAGTTTTGCTACCCATATCTTAACATGAATTGAATGCAAAAGATATTGAACACTGAGGATATGTTATTATCGAAAGCAAAACACAAACCGATCTACAATTACTTTTTTCGAGTACACTCTTTTCTATGAATAGGTGCCGCCTTGGCGATTTTGAGAGAGTCTGAAAAAGTGGAACTGGACATTGACAGGTTTACAAGTTCTGTAATTGGCTTTACTATTATAGGTTTGGCAAAGTAGAATAATTTTGGTGATATGCCGTCAGTACGTGTGGCCTTCTCTTCATTAATTTTGGTTATGTGCTTTGAAACCTATACTACCGTTACAGGTTGCAAATTTGATATTTTTCATTAATAGCATCAATACTAGGATGATATTCATTAATTTCTTAAGTGTTATCTCCAATATTTATCTCCACATTGAAAAAAAAATATAATTTGTATTGTATTGTTTTTTTTTACCTAGCATAAAATCTGCAATTACAAAAACAAAACGACTTTACAATATGACAATACAATGAATACGGAAATTTCGAGTTCATCGTTGAAACCGACAAAGTCTTTTATTATACACAAAAAATTAATACGAGCGGTGAGAAAAGTAATAGATAGAACACTGTTGAGCTTAGGGTGATATTTGTAGTGCTCCATGTTAATTGTTTTTCGTAAATAAAAATCTAGTAAAGTGGTTGTCATATGGGAAAAGATATTTGCAGGCTTCAAGTTAACAAGAAATAATTTGTTTTTATGAGATATATATTCAATAGGTCAGGAAACCAGTCCTTCCCTAATAAACTCGAAAAAATGGAGACAAGTTGCAGGCAGTTTTATTTTCTATACATGTACGTCTGCAAGGAGTCTACTCTTTTCCGAATAATGAAGAAAGAGCATGGCTCTTTTTCCGCACAGTTTGTATGAACGGGTTCGCACACTGCGTGTTAACCTACTCACCAATCAAAATATTAAATATATCTCATATTAGTTCCTCTTTTTATTTTAAGAAATATGATTACATGATCAAGACCATGACACGGAAATGTAATAGACCAATGAGGTCATCTAGTGCGTTACGTCATGCAACAATGACTTGCCTTTTTAAACACAATAAGAAGAATTGTTTTTATTAGTCTTATTATTGACTGACAAAGCCTGAAAAGTTGCATTATACCAATGTAGATTCAATCCCCTAAACCTCTGACATAAAAAGATGCCATGGGAGGCTTAAAACGGGATCAAATTTTGCAAATAAGAGTACAAAGCATCCATTTATACTGGTATGGATTTGTCACCCTCGCGGGTCTGAGAATCGTCCTTACCATATATTTGCAGATCTGAAATAAGGTATTTATCATATGTTGCTCTTTAATATCTGCCTTCTCACACCAAAGACACAATACGATTGAGCTAAAATTCAAAATTTTTATTTCATATAATTCCAAAATATGAAAGTATTAAAACAACGGCAGTAGAATACCGAAGGAACAAAGGGGGGAATCCACAAAAATCGAAGTCCAAAGACATGGCCAAAACGAGAACACAGAAAACAATGGCGCCTGACACAAAATAATGACGTTAGACAGACACAAAGCACAGAAATAGAAATCACAACATCCAAAACAAAGGTACTCACAGTGTGAACTCCAGTGAAACTGAGAGTGACATCAGGTGCTCCGGAAGGGTAAGCATATCCTGTTCTGTTAACAACACCCTTCACACTGTGAGTGAGTCAATCCAGGATTGACTCTCGAAACGAGCTCAACAAAATATTTTTACTCAACCATCTCATATATTACATATTTATAAATATGTAATAGGGTTATTGCATGAATATTGTCCCGAGTAGAATTTTATATTGCACGAGCTTGCGAGTGCAATATATATTCTACAAGGGATAATATTCCCCAATATTCAAGCAATAAATACAGATTAATACATGGGCATTTCCATATTGGCCTGGTTATCATCCCGAGACACCCATATTGGCCAGAGACGAAGTCGATGGACAATATGGGTCGAGGAATGATAATCAGGTCAATATGGAAATGCACATGTATTAAACTTTTTATTACATACTTCCGACGTTTAGAAATGCCAGGCCGATATAGACCGGAAGTCGTTTATTTGCCCAGGCCAATATGGACCGGAAGTCGTTTATTTCTGAGATGCACGAGGAGCATACAATAACCTATTATTTTCCTGGGGTGTGAAAATATGGACAGTTTACTTCCGGTCATATTGATCATGCAAAAACGCTTTTATTTCTACCAAGTATGTAATAAACCATTTTATTGTATAACAAAGCTAAAATTACTGTTAGGGGACGACCATTTGATCTAAAGAGCGATTTTGCCTGGAATATATTTTTTTTTTATTTTCATGAAAATCTCGAACAAATTATTTATTTTCACTAAATGTCACATCAAATTATTTAATTGCATTTGGAACAAAAAATGCATTCATCAAATAAAAATTAAATTATTTATTTACATGACAAGTAGGATTAAAATATTTATTTTCACTTGCACCAAGATTTAATTATTAATTCACAAAATTCCCCCCCGAAACTCATATGGTTATCATCTTAATAAGGAAATTTTGTTGTAGATGACTTCATGAAATTTAAGTCATATTTGCACTAGTGTTATATGGAAATTTATTGAACGTTTACATTTGGTTGGTTTCTTAGGGAAATATTATCTGCTTCGCTCAACTCGAGGAAAGACCCATATATATTACTCTCAGAAAACACCCCTTTTTCAAAAGCTCATTATAAAATAAATGAATAACAAACAAAATACCGAAGTAAATGTTAATTTAGATTTTGCATATGCGCATTTCGACAACATATGTCTCTTCAGAACAGATCGAATCAAAATATTTGGAAATCCATGTATCGAAACGTGTAAAATCTGGTAGAGAACAAATTAGCAATAGTATCTAAATAGTACAGCCAAAATCAGCTAAGGACAGAGCTATGCGAGAGGTACATTTTACATTCGCTGCAAGTTTCCAAATAAAATCCGTTTTCGGGCCAGTAAAGAAATACTGGCTAATGGGTTGGTGAAAACCCTCGGACACTAACATTCCACCAGCAGAGGCATCGAACCAGTGGTAAATATCAAATCATTCCCACCTGTAGAAACCGAGAAAACTTTGACAGTAAAAGTGTTACGGACGGACGGAATGACGGACGGACGGACACCACCATCACTATATACCCTCCGCTTTTACAAAGCTTGGGTATAACAAATGAAAAAATACCGAAGTTACTGTTAATTTAGATTCTGCATATGCGCATTTCGACAACTTATGAATGAAGGAATTTATAATTTTCACAAATGCGAATTGTATTCATAGACAATGTTTTGGGATCAATATAAAAATAAAACTGTTATTAAAGTAGAATTACTGTGAATAAAATGCGTATAAATTGAAACTTTTTGTTTTGATTAAATGATTTATTTCATTAGTTCGGACATATTACAACCGCATGTTTTTCGTGATTTATGGCATTTTTGTCGTAAACAGGGGAATTACATCGAACATTGTCAATATAACACCGACTAATACATCATTTATTATTCGGAAATACAGTGGTTCACCTTCAAAACAGCAATTATAATGTTCTAATAATCACTACAAATCATAACCCTAGGGTATGTAATAAAAAGCATGAAATGATCTAGTCCATTTTTGAGATTACGGAGCGACGAACATGTCACGTATAGCCGTGTTGTTAACGCTGGTAAGATTTTAAAATTTTAATTTCATTCATTTTACGAAAGGATATGGAATAAATGTACACGAGACCATAACACTCCAACTGCAAATAATTTTAATGAGTTGTATGGCCAGTCCTCGTCAGCAGCACTAGGACCTAAATATAGGAAATCCGCAATTTCAATAAATGTTTAAAATGCAAAAAAAACAAACGAAATGCGAATAATCAGTAATATCAAAATAGCAAAGGAAAGAAACTACCATGGAGGGGGTTAAACCTTAAGTTTTTGTCTTTTTTAATACATTTTTACAGCTAAGTATTTGTTTTTTTTTTAAATGAATTAAGATAAATCATTTCTTCACGTTTTGAATGTATGCAAAATCTTTTGATTGTCGCTTTAAAAAGCGAGAAATTTGACGTTGCAATATAACCAACCAACCAATTATTGTGATATCCCTGATATACCACAAAGACAAGTTGCAAGAAATTCTGTACAGATTTAAAAAAAAATATACGGATAGTCATGTTTCCTACTCCTGCAGGACATTCGAATCGATTTGCTACACAGACTTACTGAGGGACATTCGAAAAGAGGCCTCAAATACATACGAAAAGATGCCTTTTAAAGGACTTCCAATCCGATGTCTTAAACAGTCCTAATATTAAACCAGCTTTGAGTTGTTATTACTCCCCTTTGGTTCGTTGTCTTTTTGACACATTCCCCGTTTACATTTTGTTTTGCTATTTCTGAGTGAAAGACGACATGAAACAGAAGCAAGTCAAGTTCGACTGGTTAAGTTTTATTAGCTGTGATGAACTTAGTAGTGTATATTTCGCCTCCAAATTTAACGCGAATACGTATGTATTATGCCATATATACTTCTAAAATAACTCACTTTTTATTAATTTCCTGCATACTTTGACGGATAATAATTTTTTATAAATATATGGGCAATATTTAAACCGCGTAATTGTCATCAAAATTTGACCATTCTAACAAAAATATCACTTTTCGTTGGGATGTATAATATTTTTTGTGTATTTTGCTGATCTGTCCAATTTTCCCGTCTGTTTACCTTCAAAATACATTCGAGAAGAAATGGTCAATTATTGCAGAAATAGCAAAATTTCCATTATCTGAAGGATGTAAAACAGAATTTCATGCTACGACTACTTGTGTGGAGCAAAGATTACTGCCTGTTAAGCAATTTTCAGAAGTTGTAGGAAAGAAATGTGTTTGCACAATATCTTAATCTCACAACAATATGTTCTTGGTCTGATACAGGCAGAGCAAAATTTATTAATACCATATTCCTCTCGAAAATGGGTTTATTAACAACATTACCGAATAGAATTGTCAAAATTCAAAGTCCATGATTCAAAAAAACACAGTAGGTACATGGAAACTACCGAAAAAATTGTCGATATAATACCCCCTAACTTGTAAAAAATGTAAAATATTGGTGTAACGATGACAGGAATGGGGGATTATATACATAAATCAGGTTTGGGAGGAGGATTAGCGAAAAAAACAGACGAGAGATGTTATATTTCTACAGCTCAACGGGCGAGGGAAATTGCATCTCGAGACCAAACATGATATACCAGTTCACTAAAAGTAAAACGCGTATGAGACGTCGATTTTTAATTTTTCTTAACAAGCGTCTCAGTGAAGAGTAGAAATTGACCTTTTTTTTAACAAATACCGTAGTAGCGGACAAAAATGACCAGAAATTGTTTTTTTTTGGCAAATACTCGCTAATTCAAAACTTGTTACACTGGTAATCAACCAATCAAATTGCAGCATTCTATCATAAGGTAGAATTAGTTGCCAAATTGCATTTTTAAATTGCAAATTAACAACTTAAATAATTTATGTCATCATGTAAGAAAGACAAAATTAAGCTATATACATTATTGTACAATTATCATTATTTACAATTTACATGGTAGTACAATGCTCTTCACGGTATCCCTCTTCACTAATACAATATACCCCAGGGAACCTGTTAGTTATTACAATTATTTCACATTTATTTTAACATAAATTCATTTTTTCATCCGAAAGTTGAAATTATACAGACGTGTTCAGAAAAACTACATGTTATGTATCTATACATTTTTGACCATCAATCGAATGCTGAATTTATTGCTGGATTGCCGTAATATATAGTATTATTAGCTAATAAGTAATTTTGGCAATAGGAGATATTTTGTGTATGAATACGGAAAAGTTTATTGCAAGATGGGAACCAGACTGCATTCCTGTCGGTTCAGGTATTCGTTCACTTTTGGGCTCCCCCTGCATATGAGCAATTTGATGTGAAAAGAAAATCTTATCGGTAGCTCTAAAGATGTGAATTCCGTCTGAATATTCAAGTTGTTCTACTGGCAAGACCTGAAAAAGTGTCATTCCATCAACCAGTCGTTTATTGTTCCCTGGCAATATTTGCTGTAAAAAAGCGACATCATACTGGTCACCCTAGTCATGACAGCGACCATAAAACTTGCGGAATGTGAATCCTCTTGTGTGCATTCCTTGTCATAATTGTCATAATAAAGTGCAAATGTAATGTGTATAATAAGTATTGTAATTGTTATGTAATGTACAATTTTAGTGGTGTTTTATTGCATGTTCATGAGAATTTATATGGTCATTGGTTATTTTTATTTCCAAGCAACAACAAGTCAAAGATTTATTAAACTAACAATGTCATTTAATAATATTCGTTGCGTCTCTTAATGTCTAACTTTTGCAGGTATAACTCTTTTCATAAAGTGCTGTTATCTTTACCTAGCTTGGAGCTCTCCTGTCAAGTGGAGGTACAATACCCTCGGCTTCCGGTTATCATCACTATTAACCGCAAGTGAAAATGCTAATTATGTAAAAATAAAATTTATCCTATAAATTCTGTAAACAGAAATCTAAAATAACAAAATTAGGAAATCAAACACCACTATATCTATAAATTGTTCTATTTAACAAATAAATATATATGTGTGTCTGTATTTTAACTTGAAAAGTACAAAAATTAACATGATATTAAAAGATGGAATTATTATTGGTCAATTTTAAAAATTCTACCACAGGTTGATAACCGGAACTATTTGATTGTATCTAAATGTGTATCTAAATGCCAAAACCAAAGAACAGACTTTTTTCTGAAAAGGCCTATATGTTTTCGAACTGTCCTTTTCTTTGCGCAATTGAAACTATGAGTTCTGTTCTTGGTGCAATAGAAATTATAACTAATATTTTTGTTAATATTTCTAACCAAATAGGTGTTTGCAAACTAGTTTTAAAATTGCCTGAAAAGGGTATTTTTTTTTGCCCTCTATAGTTATATTTGCTAATGAGTTGACGAATTTTACTCTTCATTGAGACGCTTGTCCAAAAAAAATAATAAAACACGAAGTTCTGTATAAATAAACAGAAATATCATGTTAACAGTAGAGAATTAACTGAGCCCAGGGGTACCCGGCCCCAACTTAGGTTGGTATAGATCAGAAATTCTTAGGGTATTTCGGAAAATTTGGTTCCAGGCCCCCTTTTTGAAAAATAATGGGTGACTATGCCATTTGTACACTTCACCGAGTCTTCTGAGAGATAAAAATACTGCAGGGATGGACAGGTGGATGACTCTCTCCTTTCTCTTTTCTCCTGCCCCACTCCTTTCCCCCTCCCTTCTCCCGATCTCCGTTTCCCTCTTTCTCCTCTCCTTTTTCATTTTTTGTACCCTTTCTCCTCCCGCCTCCTTTCTCAAGCCCCTATCCTCCTTCTCCCGCATCTTTCTCCCAGTCTCCCTTTACACCGCCCCCCCCCCAACCTAGCTTGGGAATTTGAACCAGTATCATATGGACAACACAATACTCTTGATCAGTAGGTGGTCTCTATTCACGTATCATTACTATAATTTTAGTTGTACGCTAATGAATAACAAGGAAATCGAAGGAAATAATTTCGTTGTAAAATGTATTTCCAGTATAATATACAAGACTCTGGTATGTAATGTGTCAACACAAAATATGTGACACGGGCACGCGGGTTTGTTATCAATACTTAGTTTATTTTGTTTTGCTGACTGTCCATTAGCTGATCGAGAGGAGGGGAGGTCTGTGAGTTAGAAATATTTTACGAAAGGATATGGAGTAAATGAACATGAGACCATGATACATATGTTCACTCCACCTGCAATAATTCCTAACCGGGCTTTCCATCGGAAAAATCCGGTTATTAAAATGGTGAAAATGGCGGGCGGGCGGCTGCCAAATGGGTACATCATTTGTCCGGAGCAAATCTCCTACAGTATTTGAGACAAAAAGTTTTTATTTGCACATCAATTGTACATATATCAAAGGCGTGCATGGTACTTTGATAATTTATTTCAAAAAATGCCAGTTGTTGAACTTATTTACATCAAATTTTTAACAATAGGGTACCCCCTTTGTCCAGAGCAAATCTCCTACTATATTTGAGACAGGAAGTTTTTATTTTGCAGATCAATTGTACATATATCAAGAGTGTGCATGGTACTTTGATTTTGATTTTTGATAATTTATGTCAAAAATATCTGTTGTTGAACTTAGTCATTTTAACGTCACATTTTTATCAATAGATTACCCCTTTGTCCGGAGCAAATCTCCTACAGTATTTGAGAAGGAAGTTTTTTATTTTGCAGATCAATTGGTGTGCATGGTACTTTGATCATCAGCAGCACTAGAACCTTTTTATCTTGAAAATTTCAAATTCCTGCAGAATTTTGGCAAAAATGAAACAAATGGCGAGAAATCGATTGGAACCCCTCTTTTTTTAACGTCATTGTTTTTGGAGGGCTTATTCCGCAGGTGCAACCCAAAAAAGGGGGATAGGCAGAAAAAAGATGTTTCGTATTTTGGATTATAAATCGTGCCGACATTGTCGTTTAATGTAAGTGTTGTTAGGTAATGCCGTTTGAGACACAGAACCTTAAACGCTTCCTGTGTCATTCATGCCGAAAATGTTCAACTTGGATAAAATGAGCTGAACCTGAATTTACACCGAGGAAGCACCCAAGGATCAAAGTATCCTGAAGTTGAATCTTAATGTAGATTTTATGTACTTTATCTCCTCCCTATACTTAATTAAGTCATAAGGGAATAATATTTTGGCAAATTTATTTTATATATACTTTTATTCGGTTCCATTACCACGTGTTCTATGTTTCGTCGCAAGCCACCCACAGACAGTCTGCAATGAACACGAATGTTTATTTCTCTTGCAGTCACCATTACCGAGTCTGCAATTTATTTTATTTTTTTTTTATTATTATTTTTATGTTTTTGAATCAAAGCAGAATCCAACAGCCAACATAATGGATTCTCAAAGTTTTTATTTATCATTTTTTAATCGATGATCATATAAACAAATAATGTATATTTTCAGGTTGCCTTGACGACGACAACCCTAGGATTCCATCTACAGAGCGATCCAAGCATCGTAAATCAAATATGCTCAGTGAGTATTATCTTTTGGTCCCTTTGTCGGGCAACAGATGGCAGTGTTTGTAAGAGCACTTTGCCCAATGTTTTCATGTTTGTTGACGATCCTGCATCTATCCATGGAAAAATAAAAATATTTATGTATAGTTGTCCACCATCAAGCAAGTGACTTCCGCTCAATTAAGTCGGTGCTAGGTTTTGAATTTTGACCTTATTATGACTGACGAGTGCTTTGCTAATTTTTAAAGGCCTCATTTTGACTTCAAGGTGAAGAACAACAATTAATGTGTTATTCCATCTGCTTAATTTTACTCTGTGTTTGTAGGGATTTATTGCTATTAAGTTGGATAAAGTACGGAAAAGCTGCGTGCTTTTTTTTAAATCTACCGTCTAACGACCATTGAATTTGTGACTAAATAAATCTTTATTTCAAGAGAGCAACCCCATAAGCCGAAACTAATCTTCCTGGGGGTCCTCAAATACAAGCATAAATCATAAAATTACATATAATATATACAAACAGTTTGCCATATAAGGTGTATAAAACAATTCAATTTTATATTATTAAGATTCATATATACTTATTCTAGTATTTTTTACCACTTAAAAAGTATGCATAACTTTTTTTCTTTAAACTGTTTAACTTATTTACAAACTTTCAAATCATATGGTAAGCTGTTCCAAATTTGTGAGCCAGAATATAAAAATGTTTTTTTTTTTTTCAAAGAATTTGTATTTGGTAAAGTTAACATGCTGTTACTCTTGGAACGTAAACTATAAGTAGTGTTATCAACAAAATGAAATTTATCGTGCAAATACGACGGCACCATATCATTTAATGACTTATATACAAGAATAGCCTTTTGATAACAAATTCTCTTTTCAATATCTAACCATTTTAAAGAATTAAAGAGTAGAGAAGAAGGAGTCATTAAATCAGCTTCTAATATAATTCTTGCTGATTTTTAAGGAGTCTATTGAGCTTTTCAATCCCATTTGTATTACAATTTCCCCATACTGTACAACAATACTCAAAATGAGGTAATATCTATAAATTAAAATATATAATTCGTACATGCATTGGCAAAAATTTACGAATTTTTTTAAACAAATTAATTCTATTTGATACTGTCTTTGATACTTTATTGATTTGATCTGTCCATGTTAAATGACTATCAATTAATAGACCCAATAATTTTTCAGATGTCACTTGCTCAATTCTTTTATTTGATATAAAAGTATTTAAATAAAAATAGTAATGGTGGATTACATGATACCCCGCCACGTTTCACAAAATTTCCAAGTTAAAGGGGGCATAACTCCACAACGATGTGTACGGCTGAACCCCAAATTATACTTGGCCTGCATTTTGTGGTAAACAATTTACATACAATGTTTGAAGACAGTATGTTGTTTCTTTCACAAGTTATGAGTACAAAACCCTAAAATTTGCAAAATTTCAAAGTTTCAAGGGGCATAACTCCAGAACCCCTTGGACCTCGGAACCCAAAATCGAACTTGACCTGAGTTTTGTGGTAAACAATTTACATACCAAGTTTGAAGACCTTGTGTTATTTCGTTCACAAGTTATCAGTCAGAAACCCTAAAATTAGCAAAATTTCGAAGTTTAAAGGGGCATAACTCCAGAACCCCTTGGACCCTAACTTGACCTGAGTTTTGTGGTAAACAACTTGCATACCAAGTTTGAAGACCTTGTGTTATTCCGTTAACAAGTTATCAGTCGGAAACCTTCGGGGGACGGACGGACGGACAGACAGACAGACGGACGGACGGACACACGACTGAGGGTATCACATAATACCTCGCCACTTCGTGTGGCGGGGTTCAAAAATTGGTGTTACTCATTTATTTTGTCTTGACCCAATAATCATTGCTTTACATTTCGCAGGATTGAGCTTCATACTATTTTCTGAGCACCATTTTTCTATCACATCAATATCTTTCTGTGACTAAGTTTGGTTCTGATTGGACCAGTAGTTTCTGAGAATAAGATCTTTGAATTCGTTTTCAATCGGGTCAAATGTTAATCTATGTTCCCTGCAGGTTGCCTTTTTAAATGACACATACCTTTTTAGTTACTAAAGAAGACCATCAAAGGACTAAAGCTTGGTTCCAGTTGGCCAATTGGTTTCAGAGAAGATATGAAATGAAAAATTAACTACGGACGATGGACGCAAAGTGACGGCAAAAACTCACCCTGGCTATAACGATAGACAAAATCACGACGTCAAGTAAATTCCATAATTACATAAACGACCCATCATATCTAAAACTAATATTAAAACTAAAATTGCTTTTTTTCACACAAAAACCAGTGCCTTCCTCATCCCAACCCATGACACAAACGATTTTATTTTCTCATATTATAAAGCATAACGTGCCATTGCTCCCTGAGCGAATGGCTGTGCATTCAAGCAACACCTCCCAAAGAAAAAGAAATAAAGAAAAGAAAAAGAACAATATGGATAACTAGGTAACACTCTTTTGAAGTTAAGTTGCTGCTTGATCAAAGATGCATGCAGGAGTGCTGGCACTCATCAACTAAAATTGTCTCTATCTTGTGATTGTTGGTTGCAATAGTTGCAAATATGCCATAATTGACATTAAAAAAACAATTGGCTTAATTTGACAATATTTAAGTCAAAATGGCCGTAACTCTTTTACACAAAGGGTCAAACATTTCGACAACTGAAATGTTTGGTTGCAATCAGATCAAAGATGTAAAAGAAGTGGTGCCTACAAGCTAAATTTGTCTAGATTTTAAGTAAAAAGGTACATAACTCTGTCTAAAAAAGTCGGATCATTCTGGCAACACATTGACATAACTAGACATTTGGTCAACAATCCAGTAAACTTTGGTTGAAAATCGAATAAAAATATTGAAATGTGCTTTCCACAAAATTTTGTCACAGGCGAAGGACGACAGACGCCGAAGATTATCACTTTTGAGACAGAACAATTCCTATTTTTAGCAGTGTTAGATTCATATAGTCTTGTACCCCTGGTACAAGACAGAAATTACCAAGCAACGTATTCTGACGTCATTGACGTCGCTTAAGTACGTGAGATGTCAAGTACGACTTGGTTGTAAATGAATCGTAGTTTGTGATTATAGAAGTGAGAAAATAAATCAAACACCGTTGAAAATTCAAGATTTAAAAATCTCAGACACCCGCGGGTAAAATTTCAATGGTTCTCTGACTCGGCAAGCCTCGTCAGAGAAATATTGAAATCTTACCCTCGACTGTCTGAGATTTCTTGATCTTGCCTTATCACCGGTGTTAGATTCATATATTCTGAACAACAACACGTCTCTCCAAAAGAAGGAACGAGAGAAAAAGCTATTCGCACAATTAACACCAGCCTTGATCGGAAGACAAAAAATTTTGTAAACATCAATTGCCCATTTGATGCCAGGAAATTTACTTAAATTCTTCTCTTTGTGTGTGTTGGGGAGCTCTTTTTCTTGGATCTGAATAAATAAATGCTTTTTATATTACATTAAAATAAATATTAGACATGAACTGAAGGTCTGTAACATCTGCGCTTTGATATTGCGGTTATCGCATCATATATTGGTCCTTAAAAATTAGTATTATCAAAATTTGCGTTTTTATTTTTTGCTGTTTAAAGGGGTATAGCTAGTATGGGTCTTAGCGTGATCCGAGAAAAACGCTCTTTTTGTGTTTGCGTGATTCGTGAAGTATACATCTAAAATAGTCTTTATACGTTATTTCACAGATTTCAATAAATAAAACCCCAAAATCACCTTAGAGTGATTTACAAATTTAGAAGATTAGTGTGATTTCGTGACAGCCAACCCCTACAGGACCCTCTTGAAATGTAAAAAAATCTAATCCCATACATCGCTTTTGTTTGTAGAGACAAATTCGACAGATCTGTAACTATGTAGGAATGGAGTGTAGGGGTAATCAGAGATTTGATGCTGATCAGCCACACCCAGTTTGTGATTACCCCGGTCGTAGAACACAGGGTTATTCACGTAAGTATGATTTTGAAATTTTACTACAATGTATGTAAATAAAAGAAGGGTTGCACAGGTGAGCGCCTCCATCCTTTTTCTCGTCGCCTCTATTTTATCCCTTCTACCCTTTCTCCCGTCCCTTTTCTCCCGATGTCCCTATCATGCCCTTTTTCTCATTTGTCCCTTTCTTGTCCTCTTTCTCATTTTTTCAGCACCCATTCTCCTTTATCCCATCCCTCTCTCTTTTCCCCAGCTCCCTTTCTCCCGGTCTCCAATTATCCTTTTTAATATTGATCTTATGTAATTCACAAACAGACCAGTCAGGATCTTACTTACCATCTTACTTGCATTGTAGCATTAGAGTGAATAGTATACATAGGCCAGGTAAAAAGAAAACCTTGGTAATTTGAGATATCTGTTAACAGTTTGTTGGACCAAGGTCTTTCAGGGGTTCTCTATATTTCAGAATGATGAGCGGAATCTTACTAACCATGTATTTATATTTAGACATTTTTTCCATATTCCTTTATTTGTTCATTGTTTTACACCGAGTGTTAAAGCGACATAAATTGCCAGTCTGGCGTGAAACAATGACAAACTGGACTCTCCGTAGATGATGTCGATTCTAATTGGACAATTACGGTTCACTTCTTGCATTTACATTTATGAGACCCTTGCCCTTAAATGTCGCCGTATTTGACTTTTACAGTATTTAAATGTACCCATTACGTCACAAGCAAAAACTGTAAACATAACATCTTAATACCAAAGCTGCTGTAAATGTTATGATCTTTAATCGTGGGGCCACCGGGCATGTTCGCCTTTTTTCCTGCCGTCACAAATACAGAATAGCCTTAAGGAAGCTCACTCCTGATAGTGTTTATATCAAGGATTTCTTGAAACATATTCTAATTGATTAAGCATTGTAGTCTTAACGAAATGGTAAAAAGAAATATATAGGTCCGTGTGCTTTTTATGGAGATACACGACATTAAAAATTTGGGCGGGAAATGGATTTCTCTAGATTTTCCCTTTATTCAACATTAGGACTATTTTTTTCACTAAATGATAGGAAGTTATATCAAGAATTTTATGAAAACTTTTCAGGTATCTTTATTTGACTCATAGAAGACATTCGTGAAATAAAAAATGAGGGTCCGCGTGCAAATTTTTTAAGCCATTGAATTGGAGAAAACCCGAGGAAATCTGACACAAATTGAAAAATATGATGAGTGAGCCACCTTAATTCCACTTATTATTCTAGAACTTCCGCTTTAATCTGAGTCCATGAAAATCATCTTTTTTATAAAAGTCATGTATATTATATGTATTACGTGGCAGCTGAAAGTGTTGAACATTGTCTTTTGTATGTGTTAGTTAAACTGTTACGATAATTTTGATTTATTTTTCAGCGAGACAAGTTTATCAGTACATCATGAGCAGGAGAGGCGGTAGTCAAGGAGGTTGGTGAACAGAAGAATGGGGGATTGGTGTATAGATGGTTATGCGGCAAGATGTCATCTTATTGTTGTAAATAAATAATTTGTAGTATGTTTTGCAGTTTTTAATTTAATCTATTTTCCTAATACACAATTAATTTGAATTTTATGCAGTGTATAGTATCACCGTATGGGAACATCACCGGGTATTGGTACTAGGACTGGTAACACAAATGGAGAAAAGCATTGATCTGTTACCGTACAGTTAATTTGCTCTTGCATATTTAGCACCAATTTTTCTGTACGGAAACAGTTCATTGGTTTTCTCCATATATGGTACCAGTCTTAGTACCAATTTACGATTTGTTCCCATATGGTTAATATGCATAGATCACAAATATAGAAAAACCTTGCTATTTTGAGATATCTGCTAACTGAAGAGGTTGAGCAAAAAGTTTGTTGGGCAAAGGTCTTTCAGTGGTTCTTTGGATTTCATAGTATATTCTGCTGAAGTGAAATATCCAGGTGAATCCTGCAATTTGATTGGCTAGCTTTACAGGGGATATGAGACCGTATCCCCGATTTAGCAAAATCTCAAATTTTAAACGCTTTTGAAAGAACAATTGAAGCACTTCTAGCCGAATATAATTGTTTTTCGGGCTTTAGAGACGGGAAATATAAACCCGTATCCCCTGTGAAGATTCTCGAATAGCATATATTATAGTTTTGTGATCAAAGAATTTCTTGAACTTGAAATGAGCACTGTACATAACATGTTGATGCGATAAACTGAGGCCATATCTAAATAATTGTAATATAATTTGCATATTAGGAAATACGCTTTCTTGATTGGCTGCATTGACTTCCGGTTACAATTTCCGAAGTCGTTTATTTTTCGATAGACGACGTTGACCGAACTACGTTTTAGTTCACCTTATATATTCATACGCCAAGGCGGTCAAATAGGAACAAATGTGTGATTGACATAATATAAATAAGAATTTAATTACTTATCACTAAATTAAAAGAATTTTAAGGATAAAACACCGTTTGAAAGGAATTTATTGGAGTATAAACGGGACCAAGTCACTCACAAACATATCATAGACATGTTCTTCGGATTTCTATTTGTTTGTGAGTGAATTGGTTCCGTTTATACTCAAATAAATTCCTTTAAAATGGTGTTTAATCCTATAAAAAATGTGGGGTGAATGTTTATATGGCGGTCAAAGGAATAACGAATGATCACGAATAAAAAGCTCAATGTTCAGATCTTCATCTTGAAGGTACTATTTGTGCCATCATTTTACCTTTTGCCTGACCCAAAACGTTCATTGTCCTGTCCTTCACCTTGAAGTCATTATTAGCGGCAACACGTAACTCGTTGACTGACAATACATTGTCTTACTGAGGGGGTCGTTTTTGAATAGAAACTTTTGTGTAATTGAAGGCAGGAATCAGTGTCTCAATATACATGTACCGGTAAGCAGGACTGACAACTGGATTTCTGACCTATGGAAATGCTATCATGCTTCCTTAAACAATCCTTATTTACTTGAAGTATTTCACAACATTCGTCACATGAACACTGTTTCATTAGATTTTCATCTGACGAACTAAACAATTAAATTGGAGTCCCTACAAAATAGTTAAGTATTGCTCAACCTTACACCTGATGAGATCATTTACAAGTTGAAAAATCTTCGACAAACCAGTTTAAGTTTTTTCACAAACAACACTCTACTCTTTATTACACAAAACTGTACTAAAAACACTTTTTAGGTAGTAGAACCAGTTAAGGCAGACAACTCTTAAAAGCAGTAAGACGTTTGAAACGGTCAGTTTTTATCGTTGACTTTTAAGCATTGATGTGAAGAAGGAATAAAAGCATCTATGTTACTTAGAAGCTTAGAATGTATTCATGAATATGCTTAAAACAAACATACAAGTGATTTTTAAGAGTTATGTCCCTTAACCTAGGCCTTCATCCTTAAGATCTGATATCAGTGGAAATGTTACACAAAAATAAACATGTTATACATCTCCTTAAGACTGCTTAATAAAAATTTAACCATAAAGTCAAAGCTCTAGGTCAAAAGTCTCCATCTTGGTATATTAAAACTGCATGGCTCTGAACTGATCGATCCACATACCTAAAGCCTATATCAGAAGACAAAAAAATGATGGCCTTGACACGACTTAATTTGTCTTTAGGCATGCAATGATCTGACCGTGAGGACAATGCTCAAGACCCAAGGTCACCAACTTTAGTACATGGCATAACATATTGAAGGGATCTATCCACATGAAAAATAACAAAAAAATCCTACGTCCCCAGTCATAAATCGTTATCGCCTGGACACAACTTTTTCATTGCGAAAGCAATACTCTGGTAATGAGGATTACGTTCGAGGTCAAAAGTTAAACATGGTACATATTAATACACAGACTTAAATATCTAAAGCCCAACACTCAAATCAAAAGACAAAAATGTTTAAGAAAGAAAGCAATGATTTAATTTGAAAGAGAAAGTTCAAGGTCAAAGGTCAACAACCAAGGTACATGACAAATTGTCATAAATTGATCTTTCTACATGCCAAATACCAAACCTCAAAATACAACACATTTATAACCTGGACACGAATTTGTTTTGAACGGACGCACACACACACACGGCGGACGGACGACTGAGCGGGCCCTAGTAAATAAAATGTTAATTGCATCCCCTGTCACGCAATAATAACAACTTCTAGTATATGCTGGAAGTTAAGCTTTGTATTTTCTTTTTCACTCTAAAGGGAATTGAATATTATGCTTTTATTATTATTTTTTAATACTGTTTTATATCCCCGATCAATTTAAGGATAAGTAACCATTTATCAAGATAATAACTTATTTTCTAAAATTTCTGTCCTGTTTTCACGTTTTCTGAACAGTGGGAGAAATACATTTTTTCCGTAAATACCCCCGTAAACGGCTGTTTCCCGTGTAAGACAGTTCATAGAAGACAGGGTCGCGTGAAGCTGTCTTACACTGGTGAACGTCCAATCTAACGTTCCGATTTTTTCTCGTCATAATTGTTACCATAATAAACTCCGTGAATTATTTGACGTCACAGTTGGAAAAGTTAGTAGGAATGGTAAGTTTTTAATTTTTCTTCCGTTTGTTCATTGAATTTTACGGAAGAAATAGGTTCTTACACCCGAATAAAATTAAAAATCGGGATATCGTTACGCTTGGGAAAAGACAGAATTTCTCACACTCGTGTAATATATCCCTTATCTTTAATAGGGTCTCGTATAAGATTTCATAATTCTCTTCTCTAGAGAGAATTTTGTCCTCGGCAAATGATTGGATAAAATTCAATTATGACGTCAAATATATATGCCGTTTACCGACTTTACCATTGAGACGTCACAAAAAAAGGCGACCATGCCTGATGACGAACACATTTATTTCAGATTATCAAAAAAAGGTGTTATGTTTTTGTCCAAAATCTGATTGAAATCATTAGAGAAATAAAATCCACACCTGTATCTCGTGAGAAACGACATTTCTACATTCGTGTTTAGAAAAATTGAAAATTTAACTATCTCAAGTAGTCGTCACTTGAGAATTATAATGTTTTATCTCGCATTTATGCAATTTTCGGGAATCTTGAATCAAAAGTTTGAGGTTGGAATATTTTATCATATCAACATGTGGATGCACAAAAACCAGTTCATTATTTAGAGTTTGTTTAGAAGGATGTTTTAAACCATAGTTTGCTAGACATTTGGCTGTTATATGTTCAATTTTTCAAAAAGATTGTTTGGAGTTAGAACATTTTCATAATATTTGGTATGAATTTTTTAAAACTTAAAGTGTTATTGCACTTAGAACATTTTAATCTGGAAAAATATGATAGTTATGCTTTAAAAAGAGTAGGAAACAATAAAGCTTTTAATTGTTTGTTGAAGAAGGGAATTTTCAGAGGCTACATTGTGGAACAGCAATCCTTTATAAATACTTTAATGCTGGAAACTCAAGCATCAACAAAAGGAAAAGACAACAATCATCATCTATCGACATATTTCATTTGTAATAACACAGAAATTTGATTCAAGGAAGTTCTGTCTCGTACAGTTTACCACATAACCTTTAAATATATTAAATAGAGTATCACAGGCCTTTGCCAATAGCTCATAGACTGTATGAGATATAACTAAATACAAAACTAAGTCTAAACATTTGGAAGACTATAAAATCATAGAAGTTAAGTAACTAAAATGATCTAAATGGAAAGCAAAATCATCTAAGAACAGAGCTTTGCATGAGGGAGATACTAAGTTAGTGCAGATACAAACCTGACCATTGTAAAGTCCTGGAACAATAATATTCTACAGATAATAAGACAAAATTCACTTTATTACAATCTTTTTTAAAGGTCACAGTTGACATTCCCATTGTCATAACCCATACAACTTTAATTTCAATAAAAGCATAAAAAAATCACAGAAAAAAAAAGTTCTGTGGCATTTAAATGATCACATCCTTTTATAACAATTAATGAAAACAATTACACACTTCTTGGTTAAACACAAAATCAAAAGAGGAAGCATCAAATGTTCTCTTGCTTCAATAAAGAGAGGTAAAAGTTCATTTCCTTGTAAATATCATCAAGCTTTTGTGCTATTTCCCATTCCATCTTGATTATGAATAAAATCTAAAATCTGTGTCTCTGTAATATTGTCCAATTTGGTTATAAAAAAAAAGTCTTCAGATAAACTATCAGCACGGCTAAAATAATGACCAATTTAAGTAAAAAACATCCAGAACTTCTGATAAATTGAGTTTCAGACCAAATATTTCAACAAACACTATTACATTTAAATCTTGTAAAATTGTACCAACTGTCTTAGCAGTAATTTGGTTGAAGGACAAATAAAGCTGCTCTAATTTTATGCATTTAGAATTAACAAAAAATCTACATCAATTAAGTTTAAACATTCACTCAAATTCAAAAGTTTAGATAGGAACTGCAAAAAATATGTACATAAAATTTCATACCTGGATAAGTCAAGCCACACTAAGTTTTTGGACAAGCTTAGCTTGGTTGTAAAATGAAAATAAAGGTTGGCAATACTACCACTATAAAATGAATAGCCAATCTCAAATGATGTAAAATATTTGAGTATCTGAAAATATAAGCCAGGTCATTTTCTGTAAGGAAAAGTGGTCCTAGGAATTCAAAATTTCTCTACAATACTGGTGTGTCTCTGATAATGTTAAAAAACGCTTGCACACTGTGTTTATAGTCAATAATAAATCATTTATGGGGAAAAACTTCAGAATATGAATTAATGGCAGATCTGTAAGGTCTGTAACAAGAATGGTCTTTAAACAATAGGGATCTGGAAGGTCTGTAACCAGTATGGATCTGTAAAACAATAGAATAACTAATGTAAATAAGGGAATATTTTTATTAAATATTTAAACTCAAATCCTCAAAAAACCTTTAGTACTATATGCAATTATATTAAAAATTATACTGTTTTATCTCCTTGAAACTTGGAATTGTACTGTTATATATCCATTTTTTTATAAAAAAAAAACATTCACATTAAAATAGAACAACCATCAAACTATACAGGAAGGGATTATTAAAGTCTTCATGTGCATTTTGATAACAAATATATTTGATTTTAGAGAGTACAGGATGTTTAAAAACAATACAAAAGACACATACCTGTTTTCCATATTAAAAATTGCAGCCATTTGTTAATTCTGGTCATATGTCCAAAATGCACGCAAGCAATTGGCTGTGGAGTTACAACATTAAAACATTAATTTTAATCTTAAATTGGAGTTATATCATTTCAATGCTGTGCTGTATGCATATAGAATGAAAAGTTTGGCAACCTATATTTAGTGTGGAGATAGAACATAGTGTAAGGAGTAATCCAGTTATTTCAGTCTCATCTTGACCAAAAATGGAGATAGAACATTATAATTCTCAGGTGACGTAGTGTAGAAATGTCGTTTCTCACCCGAAGCAATTGTGGATTTTATATAACATATGTATGCCAACAAATTAGAGAAAGTTTTATAGTTGTTATTTTTGGCTTGACACTGTTTCAATTCGAAAGTGTTGATTTTGAAACTCTGAAACTTTTGAAACATTTTATTTCACCGTATGCCCTCATGAAACATCATAGTGATACATGCATATCTTTTTCGTACCATGTACCACATAAGGCGTCCACCATCCCTAGGGTCATCCCTGGTTTCAATTTCTGTAGTTAGATATTTCCACATGAATATTATGATCCAATGGTAGGGGTGCTAGCCCAACATAGTATACGCAACCTACACCATGTTTATTCGCAGGGTTGCATTCCCATAAACAACTGAACTTCAGTCACGTCCATCCGGATATTCTTTCTGGATTTCTTACATAGTCTGTGACTACCAACCCGTCTGGACACAAGACAGTGCAGCTATTTAACCCATAGCTGGAGACCAGGTTCGGGGACACCAGGGCACATCCACACGCCTGTGGGCCTAGTGTTAGACATGACAATACGATTATTATACTGATGTAAAATGTGCAGGGACAACCTATAACAACATGCAAGCATATACTTACATAGGGATTATTATTATTTTCTTATATTTTTAGAGTTCTGTGATTTGTTAACTGGTGGTCACATGAGTATGTATATTTCCAAGAGTTGTCAATAAAACGTGGAATTTACTTTACGTATTGACTTCGTGCTAAAAATAGATCAGTCAGTTTAAAAATCATTTTAAATTCAATGAATAAAAGTCGAGCTGACTTGTAATAAAAATGGATTATCATAAGTAATTGATTAAAAATAATGTTTTTTTGCATATGATTTGTTATCTTAGTCTATATTTATTGATACCGCATAATTTCAGATCAAAAACTCTCAATAGAATAAAAGCAAACAATATACAAAAAATATAAATATTGATCTGCTATTTTTAGGATGTGTAACATTTTAGTTCCACTAATTTGAAATTTATTTTTTAATGAGAATTTTATGCATGGTTGATAGTTTCATGTCACGATTTAGAAATTTGTGACTCAAGTCATTTATCTAAAAAAGCTATAGAAAATAACATTTGGAAAACATGGAAAATGATAAAACAATTGTAGCCTATTGAATTCGGTCAATGTAGAAATTTATTGACTTCGTCCTCGGTCAATATCCATTTCTCATGTCAATAAATTTCTGCATTGACCTCATCAATATGCTATAATTGTATAGTATAAGATAAGGTAGTATTTATAGATGAAACTGCATATTGCAAATCAATTAGAGATGGTAACAATTTTGAAAACTTTTGCCAAATCAATATGTACATATTTACTTTGACTATTCATTACTTTATTTACAAAATAAGAGTTCTGTTTTTACATAAATGAATAGGTATATATTCATCTTTCAGAGCAAGAAAATGTATAAATGTCACTTAAGGATGTATTCTGGTGATGTTTCAGTCTCGTTGAAATCTCGTTTGGAAATAATTTTAAAATTATTTATATTTATGTACAATGGCAATGAATTAACAAAATTGATGTTAATCTTAAAATTGCGTCAAAAAAATTGATCATTTCTATCAAGTGGTTTCAGAGTAATCTCAAGTTGAATATTAATGCCCTAATTGGCTGTTGGATTCATGTCAAATTTTCACAGAATAGGGGTTGGGTTAGAAAAAAGCCATTTTATAAAAAAAATATGCACTTATGATTTATTTTTGCTTTTTTTTTTTAAATTATATATTTTTGCAATAAAAAATCACAAAACAAAAAAAAAGTTTTAACCATTAGCTGTTTAAAAAAATTAGAAAATCTACAGTTTTAGGGAAACATGGAAATGTCGAAATATAGCCCCTAAAAACATGAAAATGGGACAAGACTTTCTTATATCAACACCAACATTTAATTTTTGGGAGCTGAATTTGTTAATTCTTTCTATCTACAGCTCTTCAGAAAGTTTGAGAAAAAAGTTAAATATTTAAGCTAGATTTTTTCAATGAAAATAGTAAAAAAAATGGGCAAAAATGCCTAAAAATGCACAAAAGTGCTAAAATTGGTCACTTTCAAACATCTGTAGCAAAATAATTTGCACAGCAATCCATGAATTTTTCTTTATACATTTGATTTATAGGGTAAGAACATTGGAAACTCAAGGTTTGAAAAAAGTTAAATACTTTGAAATTTTGGCTCCTCATGGTACATCCTTAACAAAGTTATCTGCCAACAGTCCTTCAACTACTGTAAGATATATGTTAGGACTGGTTTTGAACAATCTATATAAGATATGGCCAAATTCTACGGTATACCCCTTGAGAGTCCCTTTGTCATGCAATTAGTTTTCGGAGATATCAGCTATTTGGAGAAAAAAAAACCAAAATGTTTATTATGTGTGACACTTTCCTGAAATGTGAGGGCCAAAGGTTATTTGTTCAAAATAAATGTAGATTGATTGTTTGATAAATTAGAGTTTTACGATTTATTTCAGCTAAATCGGGACAAAAACAAGTTAATCTAAATAAAATTTAAAAAAAAAGGTATATGGCTCGATTTGAGAACCGAAGAGAGGAGTTTAATTGATTGTCAATGAAAAAAGGAAAGAAAACTTTACCTTCGAGGTTTCTTGATTACCTGATTATCAGGGCATTTTTTTAATGATTATTTGATTACGAGGGCATTTATTTAATGATTATTTGATTATTAGCTTGCATTTTTATATACTTTTTGATTACCAGGCCAAAAATTTATTGATTACCAAGGTAAAAATTAAATGATTATTTGATTACCAAGGCAAAATTTTAATGATTAATTGATGTCTAGGACCCCCACCTTCTATGCGACCCCGGTGAATGTAATTTTATCAAAAATATACTGCATTCGTCTAAATAGTTCGCAACAAGGCTTACACGACTAACCCGGATAGACAGGATATTCCGTCCAAAAACCCTCCTGGGAACGCACCCGGTCAGTTCAGTACACGGGCCCCCTAGAATTTATATCTACAGCTTTAAACACATGATATTTTGTTCACTGACATTCAGGGCAAATTTATTAAATGTGTCCCATGCATCATGACCTTATTGACGGACTCCATCCGTCTGATGTGACTGATATTCATTATTTCGGTTGTAAGAAGACTTCGCCAGATGATTTTATGTTTGTTAGCAACCTCGCATGCACGGATAACGAACAGCAAGGATCGATATAACGTTGTTCGACAATTAGCGATGAATTCCACTCTAACCGGTGCTAGGGACCGTCTTAAACTTACTTTAAGGTATGAGCAAAGCTCCTTGTTGAAGGCCTTGTGGTGACTTCAAGAAGAGCAACAATAAAAGCGTCGTTCAATTTCTTGCTTACATTTTGCGCCCAGCTAAGAAAAACCACGGTGCTTAGAAGGAGCTAACCAGGGAGGGTTTATGTGTGAGATTTGGGTGAGAGTCATACATAGCAAGCATGATGACTCTCGAGGTGGGGGAAGTGTGACAGGACAGCCTACCTGCGTTGTAGTAGGTAGTAGATATATAGCCAGTGAAAATCGACTGAGCTAACGGATTATTTCTTTAGCTATTTGGTAAGGTGGCTGGCTGAAGTGCTAGAGGTCCCGGATTCGATCCCCGGAGGTGACCATTGCAATTTTGCGAGGAGATTCATGCACCCCGTTTACATTACACTGCTGGTGTACCAGAGTTCCCGAGGGTATTCACCATCCAAATAGTCAGACTTGTCTGACATGAAAATTTTAAATTGCGGGTTTTTTTTTTTTTAGAAATTTGCTGCTTTTGATAATTCGGACCCCTTAAAAATACTGAGGCTTCATTCCCTGTATGGCACTCGATGGATGTCCTTGGTACTGGATTTGGCCTCCTCTTTCGATATTTTTGAAAATGAGTACTTCTTTTTTACTACTTTTGGATTATGGCTTTCCATATTATTTGATTCTAATGGTGCTGATGTGAGGTTACTCCTTGAAACACGTGTACAGCATAACGAAATTTTCTGTTAATTATGCAACTTTGGTATTATTGTATTTTGAAACCATTGTGCCGATGCCACTGCTGGTGGACCAGAGGTCCCCGAGGGTATTCACCAGCCCAATAGTCAGACTTGTCTGACATGAAAATTTTACCTGTCCGTTTTTAAAAATTTGCTGCTTGCATCAAAATAATTAACCCTTGAAAATACGGAGGCTTCATTCCGTGTCTGGCACTCGGTGGATGTCCTTGGTACTGGATTTGGCCACCTATTTCGATATTTTGGAAACCGAGTTCTTCTTTTTTCACTAGTTTTGGATTATGGCTTTCCATATTATTTGATTCTAATGCTGCTGATGAGAGGTTACTCCTTGAAACACGTGTACAGCATAACGAAATTTTCCGTTAATTATGCATCTTTGGTATTATTGTATTTACCTTGTCTCATGTGCATTTACTCCATATCCTTTCTTTGTTAATTTCTATAAAAGTTTCGGACTAACAATGGCTAAGTACGATTTAAGAATGCTAGATTAAAATACCACCAAGGTGGCCCTTCGGCCTACATCACATGGAAGGAGAAGAAAAGGCAGACCACAGACCATCTGGTGTAGCACTGTAGGGACAACGCTGACAAAATTTTGAATGACAAGGAGTAAAGTAAGTGAGAACTGAACCGTCAATCAAAAACGAATGGCAACATCGGAAACAACATAGAAACAGAGACACAACATGAGCATGCCCCAGAAAAGAAAAACGAAAACGAACAATACGAGTCCAATAAAAACCATGGGTGAGATCAGGTGCACTGGTAAAGTGAGCATTTCCTGCTTCTTATAAGACACCCGCCGTGTTGAACTTGTCAAATCCGGTAGACGAAACAACAATTAAGCTTTAAGGTAAAGATCTATCGGAGGTAAAAGGGAAGAACCGAGCAGAATGGTGAGCATGAGGAGATCCTCTGCCGAAAGTGATTGTAAGAGCACTTTGCCAGTTTAATTGATGTTTGTTGTCAATCCCGCATTCATGACCAATGAAGACATGGATGTAGGGTTGCTCGACAATTAGCAAAGAAATCCGCTTAAACCGGTGCTAGGGGCCGTCTTGACCTTACTATGAGGTATGAGCAAAGCTCATTGTTGAAGGCCTAATGGTGACTTCAAGATGAAGAACACAATAAAAGCGTTGTTCCTTTGCTTGTTTTTTACCATGTATTTGTAGAGACTTTGTCTCATGTGCATTTACTCCATATCCTTTTATTCACCATTGAGCGAGGAGGATAAAACAAAGACGTGAATAATGTGTGTATTTTAGGATACTTTCCCGTACCAACTGTCATGTTAACCAGCCAATTTACAGGATTAGTCAGGATCTTTCACATCGCAAGAAAGGAAAAATTCGTCAATAAACGAAACGATACATATGGGTGACTTGTGTCTTCCATCTACCTTCAACAGTGGGGAAAAAACTTTTTCACTTTAAAACGGAAGATTGTTTTCAGCGTTTAATAAGTGTAACGTCGATCCGGAAGGTCGATTGCAATGACACATGGAATCTTTTCAGGAGCGTCCAGACATTTTTTTTTTCCTGTTTCAAGGGCTCAGTTTTCAGCGGTGTTCGACATCCCTTCCTGTATGCACTTGTTGCCACGACCCCTTTTCAAGCTTAATACCGCTTCCCGCTTACACTCTTTCCACTTAGTAACAGAGTTATCTTCCCGGTGGCTCTAATTCTGTGTTAAGATTTGATCTTCTACAAACCAGAAAATTGTTACGAGGCACACCCCGTACTTTAATTCGTTCCTTTGAACAAGAAAATTCAGACCGTGACTTATATAAAAATTGGTGTAGCGCAAATGAAATGTAATAGTTGCTCATAGATACAATTTATTATACGATAAGTACATTCAAGTGAAATGTATATTATTTGGTAAAAATGATGCACAGCCTATTGTGCAAATAGCACATATATCCTTTTTAATTCTTGTAATTAACTTATTATCATTAATTTTCTTTTATTGTCTGGAGCACATGTATATGGATAGCGCAAAAAATCAGTCAGTCCAAAATTTGCCTTCAAATTGGTGAACGTTACAAAAAACTTTTCTTGGATTTATCATACACTAAACAATGCTCTTAAATATTATTTTACACATAATTCGTTACCTATTGACAAAATAAAAGAAATGGATAGGATCAGGTTTTATTTAAAATATTATTGGGATTTCGCAATTTAACAAACGTGAAAGCGGAATGAGACTCCACCTCGCGTCTTCTTAAATCAGCCACTTAGTTAGAAAGGTCAGTAAATCCAGTGAAAAAGTTAAATCCTTTTTATTACAAAATACATGCATGCTTATTTATCCCGTATGATGATCAAATTGTAGTCACATGTACATCGTGTCTGTTAAACAAAATATTTTGACCACAAAAGGCCGAATTGCCCCCCCCCCCCACCCCCCACACCCCATTTTGTCTCTTTGTCGGTTTTTCTTATCCCTCGTTGAATTTTTAATACCCTGTTTATATAACTGTATTCTTTAATAAATTTCACACATATTTCTTTCACCAATGCCATTTCTCAGTGAATTAAATTATGTAATAGTCGATTTCAAAGGTAAACCATATGCATGAATTCCTAAATCCCGACAGCAAAGATGTATGCATTTAAAAAACGCATCGTTAAAGGAATCAGTCTCAACAAGAACCCCCCCCCCCCCCCCCNCCCCCCCCAAGAAAAAAATATAAATGTGAATTAATGGGAAGAAAATTAGGAAGAGAAAAATAGGACATGAAAGTGCCTGATTCTAACGGTATGTTTGTAATTTGTTATAAAATTAATACGTGTTTTTCCCGTGGTTTTTAATTTCGGGCTATTTCTCAATATGACACCGGTACGATATGGAAAAGCTACCGGTTCTAGCTGTCGTCCTAAATTTGTTGATTGTCTGTTGTACACGCTCTCGTGATTATAAAGTTTCGTCCAATTATGAGAATGTGGCCTCCTGTCCATGTAGTGATCCTGCATTGTGTCAACCAATCAAGGACACAACAAGAAAAGAGGTGTGTATAATATGTATTCTCGGTTTGTTTACTTTCGATTTCGACAACCGGTGTATAGTGAGTTTTAATCCTAGGCGTAATATAAATGAGAGGGAATTACGTTAGTTCTTAAGCTTGTCTTGGAAAATGATTAATCGCTTTGTAGATCAAGTTGATATGATTGTGACTAAGTTTTGGGAGAGGGGCTTCCTGAAGGGGTACAGGGAAATCATAATATTGTTACATGTAGTCGGAAAAATAATGCCATTTTTCACATAATTTGATTATTGGTTCTCTTATTGGCAAATTCTCAAATATTCATTGAATATCCTCTGTTGACTTATTTAACTCGGTAATCAAATATATTATTACCAATCAAACCCCTAGAATAATGCTGGTCGTCCGTTTTCGGCCGGATATTTTATTTTCTGATGATATAGCAATAACTATGTACACTGCCTACAAAAAAGGAAGATAACACACACACACACACAACAAACAAACAAAATAATAAATGAAAAGTAAATAAATTTAAAAGCTTTAGGATGCATAACACAGTTTTATCCTCAACGTCGTACAAGTGGAGGCTATTCAAAAATCCCCCCTTTCCAATGCATGCATCTCATGTTTCAACCCATGATATCTATACATCAATGGAAAGCTAAAAAGGTGAATTTTACAATGAATTCAAGTTCATTTCAAATTTCATTTCACTTTAGATAGTGTATAAACCTGAAATCTGTGCACATAATAGCATTTTTCACCCCAAAATTGGATCAAATCGAGCGTTTTCATGGGAAAACTGCATACAGCTGGAAAGAATTCAGCATTTCCTTTTTTCACTCATTTCGAAGGGCTTGATCTGAATTTAAAATTGAGCACACTTTCAGGGTACGATCGCCGTCTTCCAAAAAAGTTACACTACCTTGAAGTCCAAGTTGAAAATTTCCCACATGTAAATACAGGATGTTTTGACGGTTGTCTCCCTTTAGTCAGTGTGCAAATAAAATAATTTTGAAAATTGTAAATTGTTTCAAATTGGGTTCATTTGGCAGAAAAAAATTCCATTCACGACATTCATGTGAAAAATTTGTCGATTTTTTATCCATTGTATATAAATAACGGTATCCCCTACCTGTCATGTGACTTACTAGGTGAAAACACCATTGCATTATTTACGAAACTGTTATGCATCCTTATCCAGTCCCACAACGGACAACTGACCATAAGCAGCATTATACTAGTGTGATTTATTTGCAGGATAAAAAGATAAGGGACAAACCATTTAACTTGAAAGGGGGGGGGGTTATGTTTTTCTCCTGATCTGACGTTTTATTTTTTCACATAAAATCAGCTTCAGAATATTTTTTTCGAAAAAAACATAGCCCCTCTTTCAGGTTAAATGGTCGGCCCCTTAACTGTCCAGCGTCAAAATCTTTACTTCTGGTGCCACAACTCCCCTCCTCCACGAGAGAAAATCAAATGGTCCTTGCATAAGCAGTCAATGTCAGTCACATATTGTGTGAACGCTGCAGTAGGTTGAGAACAAAATCGATTTTAAAAATGCAAAAACCAATAAGGTTGGTAGAAAGAATAACGTTTCCAAATCTACCGTCCCGGTATTACAAAATTCTTAAAGGATAACAACAAATATTTGGGTTTTTTTGTGCGTTTTTTCTATGCAAAAGTAAGTGAGACCCTAACCGTCAGTCTAAAGCGAATAATCCAAGGACAATGGCAATTTCGGAAAAACAAAGAAACAAAGACATAACATGAGTACGGGGGTAAAAACAAAATTACCGAACAGAGTTGTCAAGAGCAGAAGCCCATGAGACAAAAAAAAATCAAGTGGAAACCACCGGCAAAATTGTCGACCGCAAGTCCTGACTTGCATGGTAGAAATGGTGGGTTAAACCGTTTTTATGGCGCGCCAAACCTCTCCTTCCATTGTGGTAGTGTTCGATAGCAACCCAGCAGCAATTGCCATTGAAAGGTCGTTAACAGTTAAAAGAAATGGTCACCACAGTATTAAATAAAGAAAGAGTTCGGACCGTAACTTCAAAATTTTCCACAAGGGACTGATATCTATTAAAGAACTTTTTAATGGTCGTATGAGTCGGAATTTTTTGAAGCCTTGATTAAGAAGGCGGTCACGGAAATAACTGTGTCATAAGTCCTCATATCTGCCCAAATGTCAGAAATCAACGATTGCAATTACCTCAACCATTATTATGTTACTGTTTATCTTCATTTTTTTTACATAACGAAATTTAACATAGACAAAGAATTTGGATTTTTTTTAAAAATTTACATTGCTACACAAATACTCAAGTCTTTCTGTTATGCATTTAAATTAAACAAGCACAGCACTTAAAATCGGCTACCTTTCCGTAAGTCCCAAAAACAAGCACTCAATGCCAATAAATTGTGCAATTTGGAATATACTATAAGCAATCTACGAGATTCCCGTTTCCTCTAAATTTTTTGTATTACGGCTTTTATTACCTTTGTCGAAATCAACCTGCATTTAATGGAATCTAAAATAAACAGGAGGAACAACACACAACTATAATTTACAAACTGTAAAGAAATAAACATGTAAATATGAATTTTATTTTGGAATATAAAGCATGCTTTTATACTGTCGTATGCTTAATAGGTTTTTGCCTTTAGCCTTCGGAATGTAGAAAAGATATGGTCGAAATATGATTGGTCCAAAGTGACGACACTTGTTATGGTTGGATATGTAAATCTGGATCTAATGTGTCTAGCTCATAAACACAGGGCTAGAGTAGTAACCATTGGTAAGTTTTATATCTTATTTCCTTTACTACATACAATACCAC
>MJUU01070788.1:67408-80408 GCA_002080025.1 Modiolus philippinarum
TTTTTTTTAGTTCAGCCCAAAGTAATTATAATCAAAAATGTTGGTGCAAAGGGGATGTTTATTTTTGTGGGACCAACCTTCGCAATTTCATGACGAAGCAGAACCTCGATGAAAGAGATGTTCCTTGTGTGAAAAGGGGGAGTAAAGGGAGCAAAAACAAGGTAATTTTAGTAAATGTCCCTCTAAAATAAGTAATAAAACATGACAATGAGGTAATCATTGTATTTACTTATGGTTATCAAATAATCAACTTTATTTTATATCAAATTGAAATCGTGTAGCGGTGGTCAGGTGATATTCCTTAAATCTATGATAATTTTTTATCGTATTGACCGATGCTTGATATGGACCGCTACTTGCATGACGGGGTTTAATTGTATTCACAATAGTTTTTCCCGAAACTATATCCTGACGTTAAATGTAACTGAATTTTGGAAAACAGATCATTTAGGTGTTTGCTGATTTGTATGCAACTGTTGTTGTTAGCTCAAAGGTAACAAAATAAAATGTAAATGTTCTTCAATATGAAAAAGAAAGTATATTGGGTAAATGTCAAGGAGACAACATCACATCTCCAGGTCAAAACGACCCAAAAAGCATCCTGGGTCGATGTTTTTTTTAAATAAGGTCAGTTATACTGATGCTGATATAGAGAGAATTGTCACGACATAAAATGCTCTTGGGAAAGCGATATGGACTGACATGTCGATGATAAAAGGGCTTTATTCAGGATGTTTTGGGATAGTTTTTTTAAAGCCATTTTGGGAATTTTTTCATTGACGAAATACCCTTTTGTGAACTAAAGCTAGGGGTCAAGATGGAAATTGGGGAAATTTGTAGGATCAGAAATAATTTTCATTTGGAAAAGGTTCTTTTACTGGACCCTGCTAAATGCTAGGAAAAGCACTGAATACATTCGCCTACGACTCGGTCATTATCCATGTGTTTGTCCATATTATTCTATGACAGTCTGTATCTTTATAGTGATAATTCTTTTCATAACAGCAATTAATATTAATAACTATTTTATATAAATTGCAATTGCTCATGGTGTGCCTTTCTGTTGGAAACCAAAACATGAAAAATGTTCAACACTTTCTACGCCATATTTAAACATCATGTAAATGGACATTTACGTAATATTTCTTTCTATTTTAGCCAACATTCCCAAATCTATACTACCAAACGCCACAGCACGTGCAATTTGGCTGGGTAAACAGCTTAAAACTGTAAAAGACAATTATTTAGATGGAATCAACATCGACTTTGAAGAATATATTTTGCAGAATGAAACCAATTATAGAGATGCATATACCAAGCTTGTTTCAGAAACGAATATGGCATTTAAAAACGCCAGCCCATTTTATCAGGTAACTAACTTGATGATGGAGTAGGTTGCATTTTTAAGCCCGAGTAATAAATAGCATATCTAGAATACGTTTTGGAAGAGGCTATCTTATGCACGACAAGTAAAAATACATATGGGACAAAGGTTGCATGGTAGAGTCGCGTGGGCACCGTAGGTATCGTTGTCCTGCGAGAACATGATTTCTACTGCATTTTGTCCGTGATTTCTAATGCTTGTCCATGATTTCTACTGAATGACAACAGACAGACGATTTTGTTGATACACAAAAACGAAAGCACGGTTGTAGTTATGAACAGGTGAAACTAACAACATATTAATATTGTTTTGAGACCGGTAAAAATGCATTTATGCAATATTTATATTTTATGCCATTTGCTGTTATTCCACTGTGTAAATAATCATGAATATCTTTGTTATACTTGTGCTAAATGAGTCAAAAACAACATGCGTTATCCTCAACTATGATACAATTATTTAGAAACACTTTTCAAGCTTGAAAAAACTGTAATTTGGCTATACTGGATACAAGTTGAAAATATAAGGTCCTGGATTTTTAACGCTCAGTCCTGGATTTCTACTGGTAGGTCCTGGCGTTCTACTGACATGATTTAGCGATTTAATGCTACAGAACAATTAAAGCGAATTATAATTAAATTTGCAGAATGTGTATTTTGCTATTCTAAATACAAAATTATCTGATAAACCGACCAGTGACAAGAATCAATAAAGTAGCAGAGATTCCAAAGAACATACATCTATACATCTATACAATATGTAAGGTGTTAATGAAAAATACGGGTATGAAACACATCAAGTTCTCAGATTTCACTAAATTTACTGTAAATTAATGTTGTGTTTACATGATCACTGACAGCTACAATTCCAATTTATAAAGAGCTCATAATCATATGCTATTATAAACTTACATTGTCATAGCGTTTGCCATCACTTTGCGTTCGTCCGTCGTCTGTCTGATGTAAACTTTTCATTCGAAAATATTCTCATCTGAAACTTCTAGGCCAACTGGAACCAAAGTTGGTCGCAAAAGTCGTCAGGTAGCCCCGTCTGCGCTACATTCAAGGCGACTGCCAGTGGAAACATAGTTTAACGCTTAACTCTATGGGAAACACTTTCAAAGATTTTCTGATCTGAAACTACATAGCCAGTTGGAATCAAACTTGGCCCCAATAGTCCTAGGGTCGGCTCCTGAAAAAACCTATGCTATGGTTTTTAGTTTCATTCTTGATTAAAAACGGCCGCGTGTGACAAAAGTTCAACATTGGGCCCTTTTGGGAAATCCATTAAGTGAAAGCTAATTGAAACGAAACTTTGCCACAACAGTCTTTAGGTAGCCTCTGAAGAGGTGTTTTCCTTAATCGCACTTTATCCAACATTGATACCAGCAGGGGACATAGTTTAACACTGGACCGTATGGGATACATGTAACACATTCAAAGATCTTTTCATCTGAAATTGTAGAGCCGTTTGAAACCAAACAAAGCGAAATTAGTTTAAGGGTTTTTTTCTCGAGTCCGCTCTATATACAAAATTGCCGCTACCTGTTAACTTTGTTTAATATTGTACCCTATGGGAAGAAACATTCAACGATCCTGTGAAACTGCCCGAGCAATTTGAACCAAACTTTGACACAATTGTCCTTTGAAAATGTGTTTTTTTTTCAATTTTACATCTTATTAAAGATGGCCACCAGCAGGGAATATTATTTCACATTGGACCCTTTCCCCTTTCCTCGTTCTTGCTTCGGTATTCGTTTGACGATGTATCCTAAAGGGATTCTTTCAACGATATTTTTCTCCGGAATTATATATCCAATAGGAACCAAACTTTTGCCACAATAGTCACCTACTGGTGACTTCATGATGAAAAGCAACAATAAAAACGTCTCATTGATAACTTCTACCTTGAATTTGTAGAGACTTTGTCTTATGTGCATGTACTCCATATCCTTTCATTGTTTATTTAGGTAAGCCCCTGTTAAAAGTGTTTCAAAGATCAAACTTTTTCCGCGATGGTCACCAGAAAGGAACCGCAAGTTTAACATTTGTGACCCAATTGAAACACGTTTCAGATCTTGTCCTCTGACACAACTAGGCAAATTGGAACTAGTAAACAATGAAAGGATACGGAGTAAATGCGCATGAGACAAAATCTCTATAATTACAAGGTAGAACCAAGCAAAGGATACGGGATAGTCGACCAACCTTAACAAAACTAGCAAATTGTTCTTACAATCACTGTCATCCGTTGTCGGACAAAGCATCAACGTATTAAGTTTGTGGACGATTACAACAAATAGACAAACATATTCTTCAAGAAAGACTGTCTGTGTTCGAAAAGATACAGGGGAGCGATACAAGTTCTGCATAGTCTATTATTTTTTAATCTAATTTCTTTTCTCTCATGTCATAAAGATGTGCTTTTCCGAAATAGGAGACCAAACCTACCGCTGCTACCACTGCAATGAAGAGTCCTCGTTTCCGTTATCATCATCGATCATTCAATCATAATCATACTGAAAGATTTCTGTCTATCAAAATTATCAAAAGTAGTCGATAGGAAATATGGATTTCAACATATAATACAGATATGATAAAAAGTGCACCAAGAATTTTATAAATTTTAAATGCTTCTTTAAGTGCTGGATTTCAGGATTTAGAAAATCCGGGATGAGACCCCATTATTAAAGTACCAAGTCATGTAGCCTGGTCGAACCTGACTCAACCTCGCATGGGTTAGGATCACAGGCTACTTATGAATGACTTGATAAAACAGTATATAATGTAATGTAAATGCCACTTATATTATACTGGGTTTGTGCTTCAGTGCCCAATTATAAGGCATGGACCATTTGATTTTCGGGGGGGGGGGGCACCTGGGATTTTTCAGAAAAAAATTTTGGCCCTTATCTTTGAACAAAATAACCACTGACCAGCACCTTGATTGAACAAAAAGAATTCTGGCCCTAACCATGTCCATTAGGAAAAAAGCCAGTGCGTAACAAATTTTGCTGACATAGTGTATATGGGTAAAAATAATATGGCCCGCGTGGGGGGATTCAGGGCTCGGGTAAAAAATCCCAGGCCTCCCCTTGAAAATCAAATGGTCCGTGCTAAAACCTACCCCACGGTCGAACGCCGAGTTGACTGTTGAGACTCTTCTGGAGTGACATTTTCACATACATATGTATGTTGGGTCCTAGTTATCCTAATCCATTCGTCGTAAAATCTCCCCTGCAACCCTTTGATAAGCCCGAATTACACTTTGTCACAGAGGTACTTTATAACAACGTCAAATTTATTCGTGTCCCAGTCAAAAAGACAGGAGGCAGTCCATCCCTTGCCCTTATTGTGAATTTATTTTAATTTATCCACTTTGATTAATGGGTGTGTTTGAGGGAAAATTTGTCACAAAGGTATTAAGATACCTAATATACAATTGGGATATATTTTTCCATTCCCCATAGATATAGATTGTTGTCAGACAACATAGTTAAGAATATAAGCCTGTGCGTAAGTGCTAAGATATCTTCTTTAAATATTGATATGTTTATAACATAACTTATAAAGGATATAGATATCTTCTTTTCGGCTTTAATACAATTCTGGCTTGCAATATGAATGTCAAGCTATTGCTCTTTGCAATAGATTGAGATAATAACCTTGCAGATGTATTGTCAAGGCTTAATTACATGTAACATACAAACAGTGAAAGAGATTAAATGGACTGGGCAACTGACACAAATTAATCTGAGTTTTTATGATATGAAAGTTGAAAAAAAAATATTTTGAAAAATCACTATATGGGAAAGTAAAACATTAGTTTTGACGTATATTGCATGCAATGTTATCAAAACATACATATAAATCGCATTTTTGCATCAAAAATGGCAATTTATCTTTGTTTCCTTATATTGATATAACGATAGAAATCGTGGACAATGCGTTAGAAATCATAACATAGGGACATATGCATGCAGTTGAAAGCCAGGACTACATATAATTTGAAAAATACACATTTCATTCCAATAACTGATTATTGTACCATTATTTAATAATTAGTTCTATCACAATTAACCTTTTAATATTCTGAAAGATCTACATATCGTACAATATACTATTTCAACACAAAACAAATCGTAGGAAATCAAGGACTCAGCAGTAGAAATCAGGACCAAATTGCAGTAGAAATCATGTTGTCGCAGGACAATGATACCTACGGTGGTGGGTATCTATTGCAAATGTACTACATCAATGAACTAAAAAAATCGATATATAATTTAACTGATAGAACACGCCATCTAGTATGATGGGTCAAACAAGTGGCAAAACATTCACTGACTCGAAATCAAGATTTTCAACCCAAACTTACATTCATTTTTTGACTTATCACCTTAGAATACTACACATTACATACATATCAAATGGAAACGGTGATAATTGTATTCACTGCTGTTTTTTAAAGGCAGCTCATCAAGTTGGGATGAAACTTTTCATTTCAGTTCAGTAAAAAGTTTTGCCACATGGTTGATCTTAAGATAATTGTGTTCATGCAACCTCTGATATAAGTATTCACTATTGAAAAGGACCACTTTTGCTTTGAATGATCAATCTTAATACGGCCGTTCTAAATTAATTCATTGTTTAATGTCACCCGCCCATGTAGGTTTTTTGAAAATTCTTGAAAATAAAAGAACAAACAGAAATTTCGTAATGTCCACAAATGTTTGGTTTGAGGTCGAGATCCGTCACTTATTGAGCAGTCTTGTATGTGACTGATGAAAGACTTGCTCGAGAAAGTGGAATGAAACATGTTATGTCGGCCACGAATTTAAGGTAAAAATGTAAAATCTGTACTAGAGCATATTTATGCATTAAAAATTTGAATAAAAAGATAATTGCAAATGTTTTCTTTGAAAGTTTTGTTTGTTTTATTTCTCCTTTCCTCTCTCATAGCTTTTGAGATCTTAGGTTGGCGTTGAACATAGAATTAATTTAGGATGGCCTAATGGATCAATTATCTCCATTTTGACCATTAGTTGGTTTTCTGGCACAGTAATAAGGCACCAGAGACATATTAATATGAATTAATGTTTTACTTTCATATGATTTATATAGCGTACACGTGAATGTAATTATGTGCCTGTTTTTTTTCATATTCCATTTGAGGACGGTCGCCGCAAGTTATGACGGCAGGCAGGAGATTTAATACTTTGATTTACTGATTGTATGACGGGTGCTTCTAGTGGAGCAGGGAATGACTACCCTTTTTTTAGTTGATGTCACTCCCAGTTTTTATGGGAGTTCACACTATCAGTGCCTTTGTTCTGAATATTATGTTTTATTTCCTTGCTTTATGGCTATCTCCTGTCTTTGTTTTCTGTGTTCTCGTTTTGCCTGTCGCTGGTTTTTGATTTTTGTAACCACATCCCTAAGCCTTGTTCCATCGGTATTCTACATCTGTTTTTTATCATGGTCACTAAAATCAACGTATTTGGCGTTGGTCGTTTACCGTTGTCGGTGCAAAAGATTTTTTCTATAATGCATTTCACACTTGAGAACTAAATGTATATTTTTGCTTTTTATTGCTGCAATATAGAGTTTTAAGCAGCGAGTTACGAGTATATCAGCAAACGAATACCGAAGCTAAAGGTGTTAAAGGGAGAATTCTTAAACAAAAATCCATCAAACGGCAATTTCAGATCTAACACAAAATAAGATCAAGACAAAATAAATATGAACAAGAACGCCACAAAAAAAAAAATAGCAGTGTAAATCCCATACTTAAACCGGAGATATTACCAAGTGTAGTACCAGACTTAGGCCATAATTAAAAAAAAGTTTCCGCTTACCCGACCTCACCTAATAATGTTGAGTAGGTAGGTAGGAAAAAAAGGGGCTTTTTTTTATAAATTTTACTAAAAACAGGTTAGAAATAACTGTTTTTTTATCCAAATCTGAGTAAAAAAAAATTCTTACTGAAAAGCAATCAAATTATTTGAGTAGTGCCATTCTTTTAGGGTCGGCAGGGTAAGGGGAAACAAACTTTATTTTAATTTTGGCCTTATTAGAAGGTTAAGCATAATTTAATTTATGTACCAGCTATGAGGGCAAAAGCAAGTTTATGGTTCCCCGAGACACAACTATTTCCCGACGCGAGGCGGATTTTCCTATCAACTACATTTATATGGTATGAAGCATCAGCATGAGGTTAGATGATACTGTCGATTTTATTCTCATGCCTGTTTCCTGTCTACTCCCCGTTTGCCGACTTTGACACTTATTGTCAATAGTAGGAAATATTGGTAACATTCTCGGCAACTACTTATTAGTGTCAGTCTTTTTATGTTTGGTATGCAGCATCAAGTATAATCGAGGTCCCATACTGTAGAATTTGATTTCATGTCTGTAGCTCATCTGCTTTCTGTTTAAGGATTTCCGGTCATATTTAAGAATGGTCCATCCGCCAGCCCGTTTGTTATTATTCGAATGATGACCCAATTATGCGTTGATTTATTCATATGAAATTCATACACAACTTCAAGGCCTACTAGACGAGGATGCCTTTCGATTTTATGCGGTTTGATGCTACCAATTACAACCTTACTATTATCAACTTGCTCTATCAGAATTGTTAAAACTTTTCCCGCCATTTTGCAGGCATCTTCTAGTGTTTTTGAAATGCCGAAAATCAGCTGATAAGAAATAAATCAAAGCTCCGATGGAGCTGAATCTCGAAGCCCTGAAATTCTACATGTGGCAAAACTTCGTAGTCATCCAAAGAACTACTGCATACGTCTGCATGTATTAAGTTATAGTCCGTGACACGTGAAAATAATCGGATTGTGTGATTTCGCATGTTGATTTCATTGCTATTATATATTATCAAGCGCATTTGGACACTTATTGCGATTTTAAAGGCGTAAAAACTTCTTAAAAGGCGACCGCAAAGCGAGAGCCTTTTAAGAAGTTTTCAGTCTTTAAAATCGCTGTAACTGGCCAAATTGCGCTTGATAATTAATTTGTGCGAAAATTCGAACGAACAAATAGCGATGTTTGTATTTTGAATGCTACGAAACATTTACTACACTATTTTAAGAATACACACTACAACGACTCGTTATTGATAAATGGGGACATGTTTGACCTAAATAAATAATCTAAATCATAATTATAGAACACCAATCCCTGAATCTATTAAGCACTAATTGATACTCAAAACAATAAATACGTTACTGACTTTGAAAATTTATAAACGTAATGTTATAATACTAAATTAATCGCGCTTCTGGACACGTGTACTTATGTAAACTTTAAATATAGATCGCTTCACATCTGACGTGTTTATCGTATGTTTCATTTTAAACCAATAAAAACATCTTATAAAGGTCAATGGGCGTGTTTTCCCATCAGATATAAAGACAGCCATTAATTTTCTATAAGCAACGAGTAAAAAAACGAGTAATTTGATTAACATGCATATTGTTTTCAGTTTAATAAAACAACACTGTATTCAACTCAAGAAAATGAAGAAATATATCTTAAATACTAAATGTATCCGATTTTGAAAGGAACTTGCGCACTATATTTTATTGGAAGCACGAAGATCATCTTTCAGAGCTGTTAATAGGCTTGAAGCCTCATGCGGGGCACGTGATTTTTTCTTGCCATATCAATATCTCTCCAGCCATTTCATGGGTGATTTAAATAGTTTCCGTTATGCACAACGCGATAAAATGTCACTCATGCGGAACAGAAACGCCCATTGACCAAATGAAGGTCGTCACAAAAAAGTCCGCGAAAAGTCTTCACAGAGCTATACTGACTGATTTATGGTCTTTGAACAATCTACCGGTCTTTTATCTATTTACCGGTAAAAAGTTCTTTTCGGAACAATGGAAATATATATACTTTTTATGACTGTGAATTTTACAAAGAAGAATATTGGAAAGGTATAATATTTGTTTAAAATATCATCTGTTGAACAAGATAACAAACACTTCCTAACAATGCTGTATATTTATGAGAGCTACTGAAGTACGTTCCCCAAATCTTGGACTTGTGTAAAATAATCCCCAAAATCTTGGTGACAGCTGAACATTATAAACAAATACTTTTCCATGAATTCCAGAATTGCATCTTCCATTTTCACAGCATTTTTATGTCATTTCCACGTTAAGCATGTGTCACCCTTATACAATACGGGACTTTTGAATCATGTTCAATCCGAAAACAAATCTATTTTTATACGTAAAAAATCAATACATCAATACATTAAGAGGAAATCACTAACTTATGAACACTGTTGAGCTAAGGTTGATTTAAATTTAAGCGATTTGTAGCGCTTCAGTTCAAGTTTTTTTCCCGTCAATTAAAATTTAGTAAAAGAATTGTCATATAGGAAAAATTATCAATGCACTTCAATTTCATAAATAGTTTTTTTAAATACTTACTTACTTAATCCTCTTCGTGCATAGATGCACATAAGGCCATGTTTTTGATATGATATATATTTATTTCAATAGGTTTAGAAATCCAGTTTTCCTTCTTACTGCTCCGAGGCGATCGTTTCCAACTTCAATTATACGAGGTTCCTATCGCGAAAGTACCGTATTATATCCATTTTCACAGCATTTTTACGTCGTTTCCACATTAAACATATGTTACCCTTATACAATTTCCTTTATATTTTAGGTAACAGTTGACGTTGCTTGGTCACCCTTATATTTTAGGTAACAGTTGACGTTGCTTGGTCACCCTTATATTTTAGGTAACAGTTGACGTTGCTTGGTCACCTTTATATTTTAGGTAACAGTCGACGTTGCTTGGTCACCTTTATATTTTAGGTTACAGTTGACTTTGCTTGGTCACCTTTATATTTTAGGTAACAGTCGACGTTGCTTGGTCACCTTTATATTTTAGGTAACAGTTGACGTTGCTTGGTCACCTTTATATTTTAGGTAACAGTTGACTTTACTTGGTCACCTTTATATTTTAGGTAACAGTTGACTTTGCTTGGTCACCTTTATATTTTAGGTAACAGTTGACTTTACTTGGTCACCTTTATATTTTAGGTAACATTTGACTTTGCTTGGTCACCTTTATATTTTAGGTAACAGTTGACGTTGCTTGGTCACCTTTAGGTATTGATCTTCGTTACTATGACTACAAAGGTTTGGCTGATGTTTCAGACTTCCTGTTTGTAATGGCATATGACGAACAAAGTCAGATACGAGGACCTTGTATTGCAGCACCAAATTCTCCACTGACAAAGGCTATTAATGGTAAGTATAAAAGGTTTCTGTATTATGTGAATTACCAAAAAAGTAACTAACTGTAAATTAAGCATGTCGACAGCTTTATGTCTCTTTAGTGCAGATCAAATCAAAACATCTGAAAATCCATAAACCAAAATGAGTTAACTAATTACCAAAAAAAAACAAAACAGATTGAAGGTTTTAAAAATTTTTATGGCTTTCTGAATAAGGCAAGAGAGCTGTAAATGATTTTTTAGAATAAAAGTAGTAAGGAAAATAACACGGTTGATAATTTTAGGTACTTTCTAAATCTTCCTATGAGATGTTTTGTGCAAGGGCATACAACATGGGGGCATGTGATTTCCAGATTGTAATTTCTAGCATTTTATTGGCTTACGAAATAATATATGATAAAGACAATAAACATCCGTTTAAAAAGTTACAATTAAAACGTAATCCTAGACTTTCCAGAAGATGTTTTTTTTTAATTTTTTTTAAATCTTTTTATGGCTGTGATGAGTTAAATGACTTCCTTTGCAAGAAACAGAAACTGCAAGATGGATTATTTTTGTTACGCCTTTATGCATAATGCAATCTATCTTAAAATAATATCCACTTTCTCCTTTATGAATGAATTGTACCGGTTTGAATAGGTTGGAAAACATTGTAGAATATTATTTTTGCAATTCACTTTTAGCTCACCTGGCCAAAGGCCATGTGAGCTTTTGCCATCACTCGGCGTCCGTCGTCCGTCCGTCTGTTAACTTTTATTCAAAGATCTTCTCCTCTAAAACTACCAGGCCAATACTAACCAAACTTGACCTGAATCATCACCAGGGTATGCTCTTTCAAGTTGATGATTTTTATGTCCATAGACCAAACAACATGGCCGCTTTTACTAAAAAAAGGACCATAGGGGTAAATTGCCGTTTTTTTGCAAATTACTCGAAAACAATTACAGATATCAAAATTCTGACTGGAGATAAAAATGATCAGCATGATTAGATCTACCTGCCCTGCAATTTTGGAGAATATCTGTTTACCCGTCTTGGAGTTATTGCCCCTTTTCCGTTAAATTTTCAGTTTTTCGTTATTTTTAGTCTTGTATATTGAAAATGGTAGAAGATAGAAGAGAAGTTTGTATAACAAATATGGTCAGCATAGTAAGATCTACATGTCCTGCAATTTTGAAGAAAATCTGACAACCCTCATAGGAGTTATTGGCGCTTTTTCTTTGAATAATCACAATTTTTTTCACAATTTTTTAACGTTTTTACTTTTATTTCAAAAACTGTTTGAAAGGTTAAATGTGAATTGCAAAGTGTCGAAGTTTTACAGAACTACAATTTCTACATATGTCCAACAGGTTCGCATCTCATCCAAGATGGCTGCCAGCGGGGGAAGATAGTTTAACATAGGACCCTATGTGAAATGCATTCAAAGATCTTCTCCTCTATAACCACTCTGCCAATTGGGACCAAATTTTGTCACAGTAGTCCTTGGGTGGTCCCATTTAAAATTTTTGTTTTTCACGATTATACCTCTTCTAAGGTGGCTGCCAGCGTGGAGCACAGTTTAACATGGGGACCCTATGGGAAATGTATTCAAATGTCTTCTCCTCTGAACCCACTGAGCCAATTTGAACCAAACTTGGTTACAATAGCCTTGGGTTGTCCCCTTTAAAGTTTGTGATTTTTACGTTCAGATGGCCGCCAGCGTGGAACATAGTTTAACATGGGGACTCTACGGGAAATGCATTCAAATGTCTTCTCCTCTGAACCTACTGAGCCAATTGGAACCAACTTGGTTATAGTCTTTGGGTGATCCCTTCTTAAGTTTGTGATTTTTAGTTTGTACCTCATCCAAGAATGAAAATGTAACATCTGCTGAACTGATTTATAGTATGAGTGGGTGGTCTATTGGTCACAATGAATAAAACCGGTTACCAGGTGAGCGATACAGGCTCATGTGGACTTCTAGTTTATTTCTGTCTTTGATTATTTTGATATTTATACAAAACTTTAACTCAAACCCTTTTGGAACATTATTCCAAAAGTTTTACTCCTTTTCCAATGTTTTATAGGCACAGAAGAATACATAAAACTGGGAATTCCGTCCCGTAAATTAGTGTTAGGTGTACCATGGTATGGGTACGTGTATCCGTGTTTAATGTATGCAAGTGTAAGTACAAGATATACATGTATTTTCCATTTAGTACATATATATTTATGTACGAAACGCCTTGAATGTCATTTTGAAGTTATATTGTTCTTAGTACTTTTTTGTTAAATTTCAATTTTTCTAAAAAAACTTAGAAGAAGTTAGTTTTGTGGAACATTAGAATAGATCGAAATCGA